>JADRCD010199144.1:0-15229 GCA_019843815.1 Montemys delectorum | reverse complement strand
CAGAAATTTAAATACCATATTAAAATAGATTAATATTCTTCTTGTAGATAACACATTTTATATCTAGGATTTTTATACTCCTAAGATTAATATTCTATCTTATAAGTTTTAGTATTTTGGTGTTTGTGTATGATATACTTGGCCTTCCTTTAAATAGATTATGCACATTTGAATAGCATTTAAATGAATTCAATACATTTGATGCAGAATAGTATGTGCTATCTATATTTTAATAGGAATTTAAAATAAAAAACAACATAAAGTAAGTCTGGTTAGATTTTGGGGAACAGAATAAAATACTTATAGGAGAAACACACTATGTAGAATCTACCAGAATATAAACATAAAGAACAACAAAAGATGATGATTTTTATGGGCAGCCACAATGTTTCACAGTTAGCGTAGGGAAGGAAGCTTTGAATACTTAGTGGAGAAATTTACCCTAACCCAAGCCCTAACAATGAGCAGATACCTAAATTAGTTTATAACTTACAGAGGATTGTCTGTTATATATATTTAACATGTATTCGGAGGTCATCTGGAAGATTAAGGAAGCAAGACAAAGACATTTTATTGTTTAGAATTAGTTGGGTTCTAAGGTAAAGCCTCTAAGGTGGATTGTTAGTTTCTGGTCAGTTATGGAGTTGAGTTTTAGTTTGTTTTGTAAGAACCTAGAACACCAGGGCTGTCTCAGCTTTAATGCTCTCCCAATTATTGTTCTTAATTTTTTCAGATGTGCTTATCTTTGTATCTGAGTGTTTTGCCTGTATATGTACCATATGTGTAGGCCATGTGGGTATGTCAAATGTTTGTACCATGTTTGTGTGCCACTTGTGTGGTGTACCCTATGTGTACTGTATTCGTGTGTGTAGTGAGTTTATGTGTTCCATGTTTGCATGTATACCAGATGTATAATTGGTCCCTGTGGAGATCAGAAGAGGATAGAGACAGTCTTACTCTGTATGATGGCTGTGACATTTTGTATGTGGGTAATGGGACCTGAACTCTGAGGCCTCTGCTAGGGCAAGAGCTCTTAACCATGGGACTGTTTCTCTAGCCCA
This sequence comes from Montemys delectorum, assembly GCA_019843815.1. Lineage (NCBI taxonomy): Eukaryota > Metazoa > Chordata > Mammalia > Rodentia > Muridae > Montemys > Montemys delectorum. The sequence continues at coordinate 14,168 of JADRCD010199144.1, read as the reverse complement.
CCCCTTCTGATCGTTACCACCACCACCACCACCACCACCACCACCACCACCACCACCACCACCACCACCACCACCATCACCATTTTAAAGATTTATTTCTTTATATGAGTAACTGTAGCACAGCCTTACATAAATATTGTATATGAGTGAGAACTAATCAGTTACTTCAAAGAAAGAATTGACCTCATTGACTTGTGAAGCTTACTGTTAGAAAAATAGAGTAGACTCAAAGAAAATTTTGTTGCTTTTAACTCCATATTCCAGGTAAATGGTGACATTTCTCATTCATAAGTATAAATGCTTAGAGGAAAAGAGATCTTTAGAAAAAAGTAAAATTCTATTTTGTTTATGTTTGGGGACATTGAAATGGACATTTCATGTAAGTATATCAGTTGCTAAGTGTTATATTTTTGAGTTTCAAGAGGCAGAGATTAATTTTACAACACTCCTTATTTGGAGCACAGTCACATACATAAACTGTTTAGTAGAGGAGGCTGAGAGTCAATAAAGGGTGAAAGTCAGGAAGTTGTGGAGTTGCAGGGTCAACGAAACTCATTTCCCAGTTAGTTTTATTGTTCTTTAATATGGGAACAGATTACATACAAATGCTGAGTGTTTTTTTTCTTATTTTTGTCTTTGTTTTTTCAGTTGAAAGAAATGAAAATGTGAGAGTGTACACTTTCGCACAATTAGAATGTTATATTATGAACATACTGTATGCACATGTATATGGTACATATGTAGTCATATACATAGTCACACAGTACACTAGTATGTCTTATCAAGGATTTACTATTAGTTAAATGTAGTACTTCACATCTAGGTGTGGAATGTGGTGATTAGGTAGAGGAGGCTGAGAGTGATTACAGGGTGAAAGTCAGGAAGTCTAGACAGTTCCTAGGTGACATCGAGAAATACCATTTTAAACAAACAAACACCAGAGTTGTAGCACAGTTGTATAAATGAGAAGATATCTGAATTCTTCCATAAGGTTTTATTTAATGTTGCCATTGGGTTCATCTGAAAAATGGTAGGTAAGGTGTGAGGACAGCAGATGTTACTGATAGAAATTGAAATCTCCAAACTTTATAGACAAACTTTAGAAACAGGAATTTTTTTCTTAATGGCCTGGTGTAAGGGATTGGCACCATAGGTTTTGCACATTGTTTTAGGCGTATTAGCTGGTCATCTCTCACAGAAGTAGCCTTTAAGATCAAAGTAGCTTATATTTAGAGTTTTCACTGAACTGTTCAATAAAAACATAGCAACATATCTTCCTAGTAGTATAGGCTTGTTGAAGACTTCAGTAGTCTAGAAATGAGAGTTCCTAGACTCTATTCATCCTTTAGTTAGAATTTGGCCAACCTACAAGCAGATGATTTCTTTTCTATAGTTTTGTTTTTTAAAGGCTATTTTTATTTTTACTCTTTGTCAGTTTTATACATACTTGTATATTATCTTATTTATAATATAACAAAAATATAAATAATTTTGTTTTTGAGATAGGGTTGTATGGGCCCAAAACTGACCTTGAACTTGCTGTGTGTAGTTGATCATTTGCCCCCACCTCCCAAATTCTGGGTTTTCAGGAGTATGCTGCCATAATTGGGCTATGGGATACTGAGAGTGAACCCTAGTGTTGATGCACATTGGACAAAGCTCTGCAAACTGAGCTACATTCCCAGGGCTTTGGATTTCATTTTTAAACACTGAGGTGCATGGCGGATCCTTTCCTAAACTTGAAAGCAGCTTGTGAATTTTTATTTTTATTTTTCTGAGAAAGAGTCTTAGTGTGTAGTTGTCTACATAGACTAGGCCAGCCTTAAATGCAGAGATCTGCCTGTCTCTGCCTCCCAAGAACTGGAATTGAAGATTCCACACTCAGCTACACCTCAAGCCCTCTTCAAGAGCAGTGTGTGTTTTTAATCACTGAGCCATCTTCCGGCTCAACTTGTGTTATCTAACTATGTTTATTATTTATCTATTTTATTCTTTGTGATTAAGGATTTAATTTAGCGACTTCCACATATTAAGTTACTTTTCACCTAGCTACACTTAGCCTTAAACTAGGATTTCAAATTTTCAAATTTTAGGCACACACACACATATACATACATACATACATACATACATACATATATATGTATGTATGTATGTATGTTTGTTTTTTTTTTTTTGTTTTTGTTTTTTTTTTTTTTTGAGACAGGGTTTCTCTGTGTAGCCCTGGCTGTCCTGGAACTCACTCTATAGACCAGGCTGGCCTGGAACTCAGAAATCCACCCGCCTCTGCCTCCCAAGTGCTGGGATTAAAGGTGTGTACAGCCACTGCCCGACAAGGCTCATATTTTTAAAGTATTATACTACCATTAAAGTAATAAATATCCCAGACTTGGCCATTCATTACTTAACAATAGCTCTAGACATTCTGTATTATTATAGTTTATTTAAATCAAATTAAAAGATTTTCTTTTTCTTTTTAATTGTGTGTGTGTGTGTGTGTGTGTGTGTGTGTGTGTGTGTGTAGGGATGTGCATGTGAATGCAGTGTCTGTAGAGGCCAGAAAAGGGCATTTGATCTTTTGTAACTGATGTTACAGGTGGTTATGAGATGTCTGACATGGGTGCTGATGCTGTCATCTGCAAAAGCCATTCATACTTTGGAGGCACTTTTCCAACTCTGCATCACCTCTAATTTAGTTGGATTAGATTCATGGGTTAAATGCTGACCAAGAAATTTTGAGATTGGCTTAATTAATTGATAATTTCCTTACGAATCAACTTCCTTTTAGAAGTACATGTTAGACCTGGTAACAAAAGCCAGCAGTCCCAGTTGCATGGGAGGCTGAGGCAAGAGAATCAATCATAAACTCAAGGCCTTGTCTGGGTCACAAAGTCAGCTCAAGGCCAGTCTGGGAAACTTCGTGACTGGTTGTAGCTATTTGGTAGAATGCTTGACCAACATGTGCAGCCCTGAGTTCAGTTCCTAGTACTGAGGGAAAATAAGTGTAACATACAAACATTTATTTCCCTAGTTCTTCTATATAATTTTTAAAGTGTATTTGAAATAGAGCTGGATAAAACCTTGTTAACATAGTGTCGACCTGTCCTGTCACATACAACTTACCTAGGATTAATTTCTACTTTTCCCCCCTCTTTTTTGTTTTTGCCAACATAAAGTGGCTAAAAGCCAAGGTAAGAGACATTACTTATCATTCGATCCACAGTACTTCCTCTATGTTGACTGAGGCTGCAGAGCCACTAAACTTAAGTGAAAACTTATGTCTGTCTGCTTTTCCCCTGTAGGATTTACATAGATTAAATATGCTCAAACGTAGATCACGTCAGCAGCATTTAGCTTGGCTGTGTTAATATATCCTAGATATATTGACGTTTGCACTTTAGGAACATTAATTGTTCTAACAGGTACTGCTTTTGCTTGTGTATTTTACAGTTGCTTTGCTTCCATTGACTTGCAGTTAGGTTTCCCAGACATCATATGTGATTTTGTTGCTGAATTATTAGGATAAAGATTATACTTGCAATGCGCATTTTAGCAGATTGACAGATTTGTGGTTTGCTTTTATGCACACATAATACATTATATAAATGTTTATTCAAACATTTTAATTCTACTTCTTAAATAAGTTTGGTATCAATGAACATGTCTAACAATAAGATATAAAATCTAGTAGTTTCACTTGTATTTTGTATAAATTGATATGAATAGCACAAAATATGATGGGAAGAGCTGAGCGCAGGTGGCTTTTGAACTTTTAAAATGTAATACCAAACTCTATTAGAACTGTCTGGGAATCCTTCCTTCACATTCTGACATTAAAAAAAAGACATCATGTTAAAGCATCAGGAGAACAAGTTGATACAGAAATAAAATTTTTCTTTCCATATTTTAGCACGGAAATAACCAGCCTGCAAGAACTGGCACATTGTCGAGAACAAATCCTCCCACGCAGAAACCACCAAGCCCTCCCGTGTCAGGCCGAGGAACTTTGGGGTACAAATTCAACTGTATTCTACAAGAATTTCTGAGACTTTAGTGCATGTTTTCATTGTTTTTTGAATTATCTCTTGTGGAACTACCCTTTAAATTCATTTATTTTGTGAGTGTGTGTGTATGGAGGGAGTGCATGCAAGTATGTTGAGAGGTTTCACCCAACCAAAGGAGCTATCTACCTCCTTTAAGATAGGCTGTCTTTTTGGCCTAAAGCTCACCCATGAAGCTAGATTGGGTGGATAGTAAGCGCCAGAGTTGTCCATTTCCCCTCCTTAGCTTTGGAATTATGGCTGCCATCATGCCAAGAATTAATGATCTTTTAGGTGTGTATAAATACATGTCCTTTTTCTATTTGTACAAACACAAATGTAGTGGGGCTGGAGAGATGGCTCAGTGGTTAAAAGTACTCACTGCTCTTTCAGAGGTACTGAGTTCAATTCTCAGCAACCACATGGTGGCTCCGAGCCATCTAATGGGATGCTATGCCTTCTGCCATTCAGGGGTACATGTACACAGAGCATTCTTATATTTAAAAACAATAGCATTTACATTATATATGTTAATGTAAATCTGCTTTATGTTTTATCTTAAATGGATCAAACAGAGAGATCCTTACAGTGCCTCCACTTGTATTTGTAGTGTTTATGCTGTGGCTCACTGAAGAAGTGGTGTGCTTTGTGAAGTTTACCTTAGTAGTCTCCATCTTCTGTTTCTCCTATTCCACGGCACCTTATGCTTAGGATTCTAGACTCTGCCTGAGTGGCTCTAACTGCATCAGCTAGTCACAGGCCCCTTTGCAACAGAGTAGCTTTGTGGAAAGCTGGAAAAGGTAGTGGTGACTTCTCACAGTACTAATCGTATAAATATTTTTCAAGATGTTTGTGAAGGATTAGTTACTTGGAAATTCCATATTAGGTTTCTTGCTTTTGTGGAGGGGGTCAGTCAGCAGCCAGCCATGCCCCCTCCCCCCCCTTACCGAAAGTCTTATGAGTGATTGAATTGGGAATAATGTACATTTTAATATTATAGAGCATTAAGATTATAATCATTATTTTTACTATAATGTTAGAACGTTAAATGACCCTTTCCAATAATTTTCCTAACGAAAAGCAACACATTTGAATTTTTGTTAAAGCAACAAAATTTATATATTACTATTACTACTATTAAAAAATGTTTTTGTCATTAAAGAGTGTGTGTTGTGTAACTCAATGCTACTATATATTTTGTGTAGGTTAGAAGAGAATTTTGTGGCCTCGTGTGTGTGTGTGTGTGTGTGTGTGTGTGTATGTTCCCATGTGCATGCACAGTATTATCCTTTTCCCTGGTAAATCGGCTCTAGGGATTGAACTAAGGTCTCTAGGCTTGGGTGGCAAGCACCTTTACTCTCTGAGCCATCTTGCCAGTCTTTACTTTCTTAAATTAAAATTGGAAAAAAAGGTTCTGTTATACTTAATTCAGATAGAGATTTTTACAAATTTGGGGGCGGGAGTGCTGTTTGTCTCTCTTCATCATCCCTCCTTCTGTTCTTCATTGTTAGACGGAATACTCCTTACAAAACCCTAGAGCCTGTTAAGCCTCCAACAGTTCCCAATGACTACATGACTAGTCCTGCGAGGCTCGGAAGCCAGCATAGTCCAGGCAGGACTGCTTCTTTAAATCAGAGACCAAGGACGCATAGGTAAGCCTTCCGCTGAACATCTAAGCTCTGGTGTGTTGCTGACTGCTGAGCAAATATTTCTAAAGATACAGAGTACAAGTTAGGTGTTACTTAATGCTAATGGTGAATATGAAAGGTGAGGGCATCATTCTTCCTGTTTCTGATCCCATCAAATTTTAGTTTTTCTTTTGAGGGTTTTTTTTTCCATTTGTGTATACTATAAACAGATTATATCATTTTGACAGCGATACAAGTACATGTTGGGACTACAACTGAAAAGTGCTTTTTAGAGGCTGAAGATGTATAATCTTCAAGTTTGCATAATGCTTGCCTTAACATACAGGAAGCTCTGGCTTTGATTCCGCAGTCCCATACAAACCAGGCATGATGGTGCACATCTGTATTATAGTACTTGGGAGATGGAGGCAGGAGGATCTGAAGTTCAAGGTTATCCTTAGCTACTTAGTGGCTTTGAGGCCAGCCTGGGATGTATGAGACCCTGTCTCAAAAACAAAACCCAAACCAAAAACAAACAAAAAACCCAAATAAAGCTTAAAATTGTTTTGCTGTCCTAAATTTGCGTATAAGATATTCTTCTGACAATTTAGAACAACGTGTTTTAGTAGTAACACAGTACTATCACCATCTTCACCCTCCTGACCCAAGACAAGAATGCTTTTTAACACATCTTTAAATATTGTAAGGTAGGGCTACGATTTGTATAACTCAGCAGTAAGATGTATTCTTAGTATGAATGAAACTTCTGGGCGTAGGCAAAATGCCCTTAAATGCTCTTAGACAAGGTTGAGTGCTGTAGAGTTAGTTACAGAGCACATGGAACTCTACGAAGTCAGAGAACACTTCTTGTTTCTGAAGATGATTTCAGAACCTAGTTGATAAACAGGGTTGTGTTAACAGTTCTTGAGAAAACAGTTGCCCAATGCCGAATTACCCAGCTTCTTATGTTTGGTTTTGCTGAATTACAGGGTCAAAATGTTTTTTCCTCATAGTGGAGGTAGTAATAGTTTAATCTTATTTAACTACTAGTTATTTAGAATGACTGTGTTAAATACTAGTCAGAAATTAGTAAGACATAGTTTTGTTGTTGTTTTTTTTTTCCCAGAAGCTAATTGTATTGAAATACTAACATCTATTTTTAAAATATATTTTTAGAATGCCACTATGTCAGGATTTTGGAATTATTTAATCATTGTAAATTTAGCACTATGACAGCCATAGACAAATGAGTGAACATAGCTATGGAGGGCCTAGTAAAATTTTACTTATGGCACTAAAATTTGAATTTCATATAATTTTCATGTTTTGCAAAATACCATCCTCTTGAATTTTTACTATTAAAAAAAGGCAGTTCATAGGCAAAAATTGGACTGTTGTCCGGTTTTAGCCCACATAGTATAATTTGCTACCTCTTACGCCTATTTTAGATAAAAAGCACCGAAGTCAATAATTACAGAAGATCTTAAGTGTACAAATATTCCTAAGTCTGACATAAAGCTGAGTAGATTTCCTGACTTGAACGAGTTGATGGTTTTATATATAAGCCAGTTTGTTCTAATAGTGGGTCTTTTTATTAAAATATGATAATCTAATTATAAATTAATCATTGGAGAATAAAATAAAAACCTTACTCAGGCACTATAAATCTTTGCCTTACTGAGTTTGTGGGCATATCCAGCAAACAGTATTGCCTTTAAAAAACAGTGTAAGCTAGACACTGTGGCATATACTTGGAAGGCTGTATCTGGAGGGTCCTTTGAGATGAGGAATTTGAAACTAGCCCTCTCCTTTACATACCTGTGAGGGAAGATATGCTAAACAGCAATTATTCTTACGTAGAAGGACTTGGCTTGCAGGAAGTTGAGTAGTTCTCAGTAGCACTGAGACCTAACTACCTTTAAACTGTTTGCTGTTGTTTTGCTCATACTGTTCTATTGCTGTGGAGAGACACCATGATCGATGCAACTTTTATAAAAAGAAAACATTTAATTGGTGCATGCTTGAGAGGTTGAGTCCATTATCATCAGGACCGGAAGCATGGTGGCATGCAGACATACATGGTACTGGAGAAGTTGTTGAGAGTTCTACAGCCAGATCCACAGCCAGAAAGAGGCTTTTGCAACCTTAGTGTCTACTCTCAGTGAAACACTTCAGCAAGGCCACACCTACTCATCCTTCTCAAGTAGTGCTATTTCCCCAAGCATTCATATACATGAGTCTATGGTGGCTATGGAGGCTATTCTTATTCAAACCACCAGAGTCATTTTCCAGAAAATTCCCTATCACCTATCTTCAATTTGTTTTTATATATTTTATATTTGTTGGTTTGCTTTTGAGTCAAGGTTTCACTATGTAGCCCTGGCTGGTCTTGAACTTGAGTTTTTTTTAAAAAGATTTATTTTATTTATATTATTACACTGTGGATGTCTTCAGACACACCAGAAGAGGGCATCAGATCCAATTACAGATGGTAATGAGCCACCATGTGGTTGCTTGGAATTGAACTCAGAACCTCTGGAAGAGCAGTCAGTGCTATTAACCTCTGAGCCATCTTGGGACCCAGCTGCTTCTGCTTTCCCAATGCTGGGTTTAAAGGTTTGCACCCCTGTGCCAGCTTGTTTCTGTTTTGGAAACATGGCTCTGCGCTATCTATATCTATATCTATAGATATATAGTTAGACTGATGTAGAGGTTGCCATACTTCTTCGTTAGTCTCCTAAATGCAGGGTTACACTTGTGTGCCACTTTTACTTTTCTTTGACATAGGTAGAAATTGTTTTTCCTGGTTTTGCCAGTTTTGAGACAAGGATTATGCCCCTCCCCCCTCATTGTTTTGTACTTTCTTTTTTGTATTACCTGTTGCACTAACTCTTCAGTCTGTTTCTCATGTTCTAGTATTTTGTGAGGGTATGGTTCACTGTTCTTTTCTGAGAAAGAAAGAGGTTGTTATAGTTAGGGCTTTATTACTGTGAACAGACACCATGACCAAGGCAAGTCCTATAAAGAACAACATTTAATTGGGCCTGGCTTACAGATTCAGAGGTTCAGTCCATTATCATCAAGGTGGGAACATGGCAGCATCCAAGCAAGCATGATGCAGGAAGGGCTGAGAGTTCTACATTCATCTGAAGGCTACTAGCAGAATACTGACTTCCAGACAGCTAGGACAAGGGTATTAAAGCCCCATACTCACAGTGACACACCTACTCCAACAGGGCCACACCTACTGGAACAGGACCACACCCTCTAATTGGGCCACTCCCTGGGTGGAGCATATACAAACCTTCACCAAGGGGAAAGAAGAGCCTCATTATGTACGCCAGGTGGTTTCCGACTCGAGAACCTCTAGACTAGCCAGTACTGAAAGTGCAGTGTGCCACCACAACAGGCTGTTTACTGTTAATCACAGCAGGCTTGAAATAGACATTTGTAACTCACTGTACTGTGAGATTTCATTGCTCAAGACATTTCTTAGACTATAATTACCATTTTAAGACAAGGTCCCATTATGTAGTCCTAGTTGGCCTTGAACATACAAAGATCCACCTGTATCTGCCTTCAGAGTGCTGGGAATAAATGTTAGGTGGGGCTTGAAAACCTCTAGTTACTAGTTTTAAAGTTCTTGAAGAACAGTGTAACACAAGAATCATTTTCAATAATAGGGTAAAGGTTAACCAAGTTAGTGTTTAGTAGCCCCAGTTTATGATTAAGGTTTTTAAAAAATCAGCCTGTAAAAATGATTTTCTAATGCTTCTCTTCTTTGCAGTGGAAGTAGTGGAGGAAGCGGAAGCCGAGAGAATAGTGGGAGCAGCAGCATTGGCATTCCTATTGCTGTGCCCACGCCCTCGCCACCCACTGCCGGTCCAGGTATGGTAGTTAGTTAGGACCCACCCTCCTCGGCGTCACTGTGTGATGGTTGTTAACTTTACTGTGGAGGCTAAAACAGTCTATGCACATTGGACAAAATTATTTACTAGATTATGGCTACTGCTATAATAAGGGCAAATATAAAAAGTACAGTATTTTTAGATTAATTTTCACAAAATTGTTGGTGTTTAACAAGCTGTATGTATGGTACAGAGAAATAATTTTGTTAAGTTAGTTTTGGCCATTGTGGTTTAGTAAATCTTGTCTTTCTAATAGTTTATGATGTTTATATATTTCAAAAGCAAACCATATTGCATAATATTTCATTCAAAAGGTCAGTATTGCTAAACCAATGTATTTGTGCCTTCCTATTTATGTATGAGATTCAGCACCTATTTTAGTGAAATGCAGCGACTATATGATGAGATTTAAAAACAGGAAAATTTACTTTACCTTTTTAGAAAGTATGTAAATTTAAGGTATTCTGGGAGAACATTCAGTTAACTCTTTGGAATTTAGTCAGTGAAATGTAGACTTTTTTGAGATTATTTCTGTGTAGCCCAAGCTATCCAGAAACAAAATGTGTATATTAAAAACACATGTTTGAAAGGTAATCATAATTAAAAAAAATGAGAGGAAAATATCTTAGTATTATTCATGAAAAATGATCTGGTTATAAAAACAGGCTCATTTTGTTGGTACTGTGTTTATAAACTCACTTGAACTTGCTTTATATACGGATGTTTCTTTTTTTGTCTTCCAAAACGTGGTAGTTCCCTGCCATTTTGGAATTTTTAGTTCTGTTTTCGTACTCTCTGATCTGAGTCATAAACTATTTTGCTAGCAAGCATTGTGTCTGGCTTCCTGGAGCCCTGCTTCTCGCACTGAGTGTGGCCCCTGAGACCGATAGGCATCGGTAGCCCAGCCATTGGACAGATGCATTTTACATAGCTGCAAGAAACTCCTGCATATTACAAGTTGTTACAGTTACTGGGGTATAGATGGTACCACTAAAAGTTAAAGAATTAAATCTAATTATTTCTAGTTTCTTCTGGTGAAGGACCTTTGAACATAACACTAGAAGAACATGGAGAAGGCTCTGAACTACAATACACCATGGTCCTGTGTATGATTTATAACCAACTTAATGGGATTTTTATTTGTAATTTATTTAGATTGATGAAAACTAGCAGTCATTACATCCAGTCAGAGGACTGGGGTGAAGGTGAAGACATGGAGAGGAAAGGGTGTGACTGGGCTGCTGTGGTGCATTATTCTTTGAAAACTTTTGATGTAGTCCTGGTTTTAAGATAGCTGAGAATGCTATGAGATAATTAATTTTATCAATAGGATGTATTCAGGCTGGAATTGTGAAGGACTAGACTGAATGCTAATATAAAGAAATCTAGATCCAGGCTGGGCAGTGGTGGTGCACACCTTTAGTCCCAGCACTTGGGAGGCAGAGGCAGGCAGATCTCTGTGAGTTCAAGGCCAGTCTGGTTGATGTTACCCAGAGAACTTCCCCTGCCTTCAAATTTTCACTCAGTTTAGAAGTACACAGTACTGCTGGGCAGTGGTGGCACACGCCTTTAATCCCAGCACTTGGGAAGTAGAGGCAGGTGGATTTCTGAGTTTGAGGCCAGCCTGGTCTACAGAGTGAGTTCCAGGACAGCCAGTGATACACAGAGAAACCCTGTCTCAAAAAACCAAAAAAAAAAAAAGAAGTACACAATACTTAGGATAAACAATGAGGTGTCTCTTATGAGAATTAACTTAGGTGAAATTAAACTGAAAATATTTTTATATATTTTTTCAAAACATTTATATATACTGAGGAAAAGGAGAGGGAAGGAGATAATAAAAAAAAAAAAAAAAAAACCCCATGGATGTAGAAATCACTGAAAGAAAGTCAGTTAAGATGCAGTGCTGTCAGCCTTCTTGGTAGCTGGAAGCTGATTGTTGAAGCCATAGTGAGAGGTCATTGTTATGTTCTCTGGATGAGTAAATGTGTAGACAGACATCTGAGCCTTGTTGGAGTATGTGGTCCTGATTGCTATGCTGCTGGTGGGATTTGTTGAAATGCTCCCTTTACCAAAACCTCTGTTGCTTACCAACTAGTCAAGGTAAGCCAGGATATGCTCTGGTTTATCAGTATCAGTCTTAGATACTAACATTAGAGTACTAGTTCTCAGAAAAATCTCTGCTTAGGTTTGTGAGGTCAAAGCTATTACTTGTCTTTTTCATTCTCATTCTGTCAGAATTTTTTCCTGTGAAGTCTTTGTGTACTTGTGTATAAATTCATCTTAAAGGTGTGCCAGTTTGAATTTGAATAAGGTCATTTCATATAGGTAAAACCCACTCCAGGGACACCTATTTTTTAATTTTTAAGAGTGGACTTAATGAAAAAACATTTGCTAACTGCTTACTTAGAGCACTGGTTTTCAGAGCAATAGTCCCAATACACTTACAAGTGTGGAGGAACTAGGTAGACATTTCAGTTCTCAGACCTCATCCTAGACCTACTTTGTTAAAAATCTCTGAAAATGGGACTGAGAAATTTCCATTACAACAAGCTCTCAAGGGGAGATTTTCATCAGTGCTAAAGCTTAAGAACAGTTATCCTAGGGAAATTAAGAAACTATATTTAGCAGTATTTATTCATAAGCTGTGATATTTTTAGTAGTGTTAAGAATAGTACCTAAATACAATGTAAATAACTAATAACAGTAATTATTAAGTTATAAAAATCAGAAAAATATACTTAACAGTTTAAATTTTATTGTTTACTATATTACGCAACGTGAGCTTTTTAGCCAGATAGAATTTTGAGTCAGATTCTGAAACTTGGCTGTGGAGAGGAAGTTGTTCATGAAGCAGTCACGAATGACCCATAGCTAACAGCTGGTGCCTTCTCAGACTCTCTGTGGTACTCATTTTGTTGGAGCCAGTGTACATACAAACGCTCTGTACAGTTGTCCTCCATTCCCTCAGTGATTGATTCTTGTACACCCCACCTCCAATAGGTACAAAATCCTTAGGTACTCAAGTTCCTTAATTAAATGCTGTGGTACTTGAAGACAACTTACACATATATTCCTTATCATATATTTCAAATTATCCCTGGGTTACTTATCATACCAATACAATGTAAATGGTCTGAGTAGTTGTTCTTGTGCATTGTCTAGTGAACATTCTGAATTGCACATGTAGATGACATGTAGTCTTAGCAAAATAGCATTTGGGACTATGCTTATTGCAAAGGGTTAATAATGGTCAATGGTTACTTTTGTAGCTCTTCACATTAGCTGTCTTTGTTAGAAGTGGAGATAATTTGATTTTCATGTTTTTTATTTTGTGTCTGGGCCTTTACAAAGAAATAAGAACCCCTGCCCTCTGTCCTGTCACTTGGGGTGTTTGTAATGCTCTCTTGGTTGCCTTTGACTAATGCTTTTCAGCGGCCCCTGGTGCAGCTCCTGGTTCCCAGTATGGCACAATGACCAGGCAGATTTCTCGACACAACTCTACCACTTCTTCGACATCTTCTGGTGGATATAGACGAACTCCCTCTGTGACTGCCCAATTCTCTGCTCAGCCTCATGTTAATGGAGGTCCACTTTATTCTCAAAATTCAAGTAAGCTTGTGTTTGCAGGCATACAGCAAGAGTGGAGTTCCTTTTGAAGGAAATTATTTGAAACTGTTATTCTTGATTGTGATAGACAACAATTTAAGCCATGCTATTTCATGCTTGTTTTTGCTTTAGAATGTTAATCCTTGAATAACCATCTTAAATGTAACTGCTTATTTATTCTGCAAGGTTCACTTGAGTATACTTAACCTACCAAAATTCAACAAATATTTTAATGTGTGTATTAACTACAGTTTAATTTGAACTAGGGAACACAACAATCTAAAATTTTATTGGCATGATTTTGATGGTACAAAGACAAAAACCTAGTCAAAGAATTTTTTAAAAAATTTAATGAAAAGAAATTGCTGGCTATCACTTAAGATTGTGACCTCTTTTGAAATGCTTTCAAATGAAAACATTTACAATGCCTGCTTACTTTCTCTGTCTGAATAATTCTAACCGGTGGGAGGGGTTTTCTTTTGATTTCCCTCTGTTTACTTCAGAATACACATCTCAGTACTAATTACAGCCAGTGTTTAAAACTTTCTACAGAAAGTAGACTTGGAACCGAAAGGCTTGACTGAGGATAATTTTTGAGCTCACTCTCTATGTTAAGATACTAAGTCCAGAAGGGAAACAGTTTGAAGTAAGCCTGTTGGCCAGTATTTGTTTTTGTCATGAAGTTACTGGGTGTGGCTGGCAGGTTTTTCTATGGCACTTCTTTTTAAGTGTTTCTAGAGCCGAAAGTTCTATAAAAATAATGGCGACTACCCTGCATTTACATGGAAATTGGCTTGCTTCTTTTATTTGTATTCATGTTACGTGTATATTTTCTGTTTTTGTTTGTTTTTTTTTTTTTTTTTAGTTTTGGCTGATTTTTTTTTTTTCTAATAGACAAGGCCTTACTTTGTAGTCCTAACTAGCCTGGTACTGCCTAAGTTATACTGGCCTTGAAATGGCCCTCCTGCCTTTTGGGATGATAG
>JADRCD010199143.1:23129-49934 GCA_019843815.1 Montemys delectorum | reverse complement strand
ACCCACAGAAGGAGTGGCAGAGATTAACTATGGAGCAGAGACTGAAGGAAGGACAAGCATATAGCTATCTCCTGAGAGGCTCTGACAATACCTGACTAATACAGATGTAGAGGCTCACAGCCATTCATTGAACTGAGTACACGGTCCCCAATGAAGGAGTTAGAGAAAGGTTCTATGGAGCTGAAGGGTTTGCAGCCCCTTAGGACGAACAACAATATGAACTAACTAGTACCCTCAGAACTCCCAGGGACCCAACCACCAATCAAGGACTATACAGGGTGGGACTGAATGTTCTGGCAGCATGTGTATAGTAGAGGATGGCAAATTCGATCATCAATAGGAGGAAAGGACCTCGGCCTTGTGAAGGTTTTGTGCCCCAGTGTAGGGGAATGCCAGGACCAATAAGTGGGAGAGGGAGGGGTGGCAGGCATGGGGAGGGGAGAGGCAACAGGGGTTAGTTCTTGCTTTTGTTTGTTTGTTTGTTTTTTGGAGGGGAACCTGGGAAAGGAAAAATTTACATGTAAATAAAGAAAATATCTAAAAGAAAAAAGAAAAAAAGAAAAGAAAACACTAAAAAATTAAAATATTTTATAAAATCCTTTAAAAAAAGAAATAGAAGGAAAGATTTATTTATATTAAAAATAATAGTCTGTGTTCTTAGAAACAAACTGAAGATGTAAGATGTATGAGAAAAATTTAAAATATTCCTGAATGTCATAAAGACTTGGACAAATGGAGGATTTTTGTGGTTTTGGCAAAAACAATCAACTGTGAAGATATCTTCCCAAACTAATCTCTAAGTACAAAAACTCTCGATTTAATAATTAAACTTTAAGAAACTGTATAAAGTCAAACCAGTTGAGGTGACTCGTGCTATAATCTCAGCACGCAGGAGGCAAGGCTGGTGGACCAGGAGTTCAAAGTCATCAACACACGGCAAGCTAGTTCACAGCCTGGGCTATAAACAAACAAAAACTACACATGTTATAACATCAATGTTGGAAACCAAGGAGAACTCGACAAAGAAATCTTGAGAAAGAAATGAACTCCAAGCAAAAGGAAGAAGTACCAAATACAATCTATTTCTTCTGAATATATGATTACATCTTGTGGAACTATTTTATGTGTCTGTGTGTGGGTATGGACACCTGTGTGCCGGTGCAGTCCAGAAGAGGCCATCAGATTTCCTGGAGCTGAAGTTATAGGGAGTTGTGTGCTGGGACCCAAACTCTGGACCTCTGGATGAGCAACGAGTTCTCTTACGCGTTGAGCTTATCTCTCCAGCCCTCCAAATGTATGTTTTCTACTGTGACTTTTCCGGGCAATACCTGGTACCAGGTATGCAGCATTCCAAGATGGCCTCTGTGTTCAACGGAGTCTGATTTAAACGGAGCCAAATTCAGTTGCTCACACATGATGTATGGCTGCTTTATGTGAGTACGGAGAGCAGGAGAGAACCTACAAGTGGGACTGTCTGTTCCTCCACAGAGGGTGTTCGCCAACCCTTGGCTTAGACCATCTTGTGCCATGTCTCCTGGGGAAGTCCAAAGTGTCTTCTTTATTATGGACAGGACCTGTGAATATAACTGGATTCTTGTTCCCTTGAGCAGATTACAGCATAGACAATCTTCAGAGAGAGCCATTTTCCTGCTGGCCTTGAAGAAGTGAGGTGTAATCTAAGGACTCTCAGGAGCTGTAGACATCTCAAGATGACAGCTAGCCAGAAACAAACTAAACCAACAAATACCCTAGAGACATCTGTCCTCTGGCTACAGGAACCTGAATTCTGCCAACAATCACATGAGTCTAGAAGGGAATCCTGAGCTCCACAAGGCTTTGGCACCTCACTTAAAGCCTTGTAAACTCCCAAGTAGGAGGCCACTCCCCCAAGACTTATCTGGACTGCTGACCCACTGAATCTATGATATGATTTGCATAGTAATTTGCTGCACAGAAATGGGAAATGAATGTGGATCATATTATATTATATCATATTATATTATTTGTTTACTTTTAATATTAGGTTGCTATGCTGAAGATGCCCATGCACATTTACCGTATTGTTCCCATTTTAGGAAGTAAAATAAATTTGTTAGGAGGCTGCTAAGGAAAATTTCCTTGTTCCTAAAAAGGAACTAGAAGAGACTCTTGTGGCCTTTGGACTCTTTTTTGTAAACGTATGTTGTATGGAGGGCTGTAGACATCTCATCCTAGAGGGCTCAAAACCAAAGCCACAGAGTACACAGGGCAGAGCAGAGAGAAAGAACCCAGATCCTGAATGAAGCTTTGGTACTGCAGGATTGACCAGGTCCTGGAACATTTTGTTACTTGTAAACAAGACAAAAAAATGCTTCAAATCTAACTCAAATTCATTTTAGAGTAAAATTTTATTAGAATGCTTGTCCATGTACTGTCTCTGACTATTTTCATGTTATAAAACAGGGTCAAATAATCAAAATGAGATGCTACATGGTATCCAAACCTACCGTCTTTCCTAGTTCTTTCTCTATATGATATGGGTGATGCCCTGAATTTATGCACGCATGAAACTCCACATTTATACATATGTGAAACCCTGCATTTATACATACTGAACCCTAAATTTGCAACATCATGTATGCATGCTTTTGCATCATTAAAGGGCTACATTTTATCAGATATTTTTTAAATGCATAGTGTTCTCTTCCTCTTTTATTAATTTGTTGTTTTTATGTATGCGGGTATTTTATCTGCAATGTGTGTCTATACACCATATGCATGCCTGGCCAAGAGACATCAGAAGAAGGCATCAGATCTGCTGAGACCAGAATCACAGATGGTTGTAAGCTGCTGTGTGCATGCTAAGAATGAAACCCTGGTCTTTTGGAAGAGTGGTCTTAACCACTGAGCTATCTCTTCAGCCCTACACAACATCAGCTAGACACAGATTCTTCTGTTTCATGCTGTCTCATGGCTTCTTTATATTACCATTACTTAGGGACGCATCAGCAAGCCCTGGTTTAAAGGCATTTATAGATTCTTCTTATCAGCAACTGAGAAAAACGTAGATTTTGCTCTCTTTCAATCTGTTGAGAAGTGCGAAAGTGTTACGCCATGGCTATAGGATGATGCTCTCAGCCCATTTGGGCCATCATAACAAAGTAGCATATAGCAGGAGACCTAGGAACAAGCATTTCTTCCCTCACGGTGTGGGAAGCTAGGGAGTTGGAAAACAATGTGCTGAGATATTCTGCCTCTGGGGAAGTTCACTTTCCTGGTTCAGAGACCATGGTCATTTTGCTGTGTCCTTACAGCACAAAAGTGACAAGCCTACTCTAGCTTTTGCGAGGACACCTATACATGGGTCTTCCACCTTGTTTATGACCCAGTCCTATCATCATCATCATCACCATCATCATCACCACCACCACCACCACCACCACCACCACATTGAAGGCTGGGCTTTCAATAAATGTATCTTCAGGTGATGGGACACAAACATATAGCCCATAGGAATGATATGCATATGCGTGTGTGAGCATATGTATGTGCACTCATGTTCACATGTATGCCAGAAGTCAACCTCAAGTATCACTCCTCAGGTGCTACCAACCTTAAAAAAAAATTACTGTATGTATATGTGCGTGTGTGTGTGGGGGGGGGCTAGGTGTGACTATGGGTGTGATAAGTATATGTGTGGGAATCAGAAGATAACTTTACCTTCCTCCACAGGGTTCCTGGAGACTGAACTCAGGACATTAAGCCCTGCTGCAAGCAATGTTACCCTCTGAGCCATCTGGACAACCCTCACCTTGCTTTTGCTTTTTTGAGAGGGGTTGAGGGGGGTATTTTTCATTGACTGGAGGCTCAGCTATTACACTAATCTGACTAGTCAGTGAGCCCCAGGAACCCACCTATCCCTACTTCCCTAGCACTGAGATTATGAGCACAGGCTACCACACTTGGCTTTGTATATGGATTCTAGGAAATCAAATTTACAGCCATCTGTAATTCCAGTTCTAGAGGATCTGATACCCTCTTTTGGCCTCTGCAGGCACCAGGCATGCAATATGGTACTCATACATGCATCCAGGGGAAATAGCCATATGCATAAAATAAAAATAAAAATTAGAAAGAGATATAAGAAGACAGTTTACTAAGTAGTTCTCAGCAAAGAAACATTTGCATAAAAGAAGTCTATCACCACCCAAGCCTTTTAGAGTTTAGCATTTCTAAGAATTCCAGCCTATGCCCCAGATACAATGGGGAGCGTATCAAGCTTTTCTTCCCTCCCTTTTTTAATTGTTTGTTTGACTCTCATGTAGCCCAAGCTGGCCACCATATATATATATATATATATATATATATATATATATATATATGGCCCAGGGTGACCTTGAAGTTCTGATCCTCCTCTCTTTACTTCCAGAGAGCACCACCACACCTGACTTTATGCTGATGATCCCACCCAGGGCTTCAAAGACTCTAGGCATTCACTCTATCTAGTGAGCCATGTCTCCACCTCTGTTTTCTGCTTCCATTAGAGAGTTTAGTGTCTCCCTCAGCTGTGTGCAGTGAGGGCAAAGCCTGACTGTGGAACCCACCTTCTGGGGTGTAGACCTTGTCACTGAACAGGAAGAACAGGAGTCTTCCCTCTGCACTCTTGGCACTAAACTGGGTGAATTAGGTGAAACTTTGGAGGAATGGACACATGGTCTCATGGTCCAGGACAGTGCTGTCTCCCATTAGTAATAACAACAACAATAATAATAAGTATCCTAACTTTAATTTAGAAACTACTGACAGCTGAGTACTAACCCTAGTACTCAGGAGACTGAGAAAGGGAAACTAAAGTGTTCAAAAAGGAAAGAGAGGAGTGAGTAGGAGAGAGGGAGGAGGGTCATCAGCTGGTAGATTCTGAATACTTTCAGCAGTCCTCAGACCTTGTGTCATTTATCAATAATCACTTAAGGGCTGGCCAAATGGCCCGGCAGGTAACGGCATTTCCTATACCAACCTAGCAACCCAAGTTTAATCTCTGGAACTACCCAAACAGTAGAAGTCCCAAAGGTTATCGTCAGGTCTCCACCAGGGCACATGTGCACATCCCCACATATGATGATGGTAAATACATTTAAAAGACAGTCATTTGATTCACAAAGCTCTTACATTCTGATTTTAATTTGATGATCTCATTTCCCCCAGTGAACAGAACATGCTGAGAAGCATCTATGGACAGACATTAGGCAATGGATGAGGTCCCCATTTCATAGCAGAGAAAACTGAGACAGTGAACAGTTGGAGTTGGATGAAGGTCAACCACTTACTGAGCAGAGGACAAATTCAGAAGCAGAATTTTGCAATCCTGGCACCCTCCCCAGGCTGGGCGACTCACTTCTGTTTGCACTGCTGTTAAAGAGTACCTTCAGGACTTCTAAGGAATAGATTGAGACTTGTGCTCTATTTGTTAATGGTGACTGCACAGATTAACATTGTTCATAGATTTATAGCGGAAAGCTACCATCTTTTGTAGTTTCAGCCTACAAAAGGTTAGTATTTTTTCAGCAATTAGAATATATCCTTGTCACTTCCTGAGACTACGGTCACATCAAACACCAAGGGAAGATGAGAACCATTGTCCTTCCTACCTCTACTAACTGAAACTGCCTAGCACAGTCTCTTCCTAGAACTTGCTCCCCTCTTTCCTGCCTTCCAGTGAGGTGTAGCTACCACAGGGACTCATAAAAGGGACCTTATTTACTGGTTCCACAACTGGACTCTTCATTCTAGGTCTCTGACCTCTTTCCACCCTGCCCACCTAATCCTTCAAAATCTCTTATCTTCAAGGTTTATCTTAAGAGTACCTCCCTAGGAAACCACTCCTAGTCCCCTACCCTCCTTGGTTCTCTTCCTTTGGAGCCTTATCTAACACAATCTTCCTCCACCTCTTGCTCAGTGGTCTCATGGCCTCTCCAGTCCTGACAGGTAGGGATAGTTTTACTCACCTTCGAGACATATGACAGGGCAAACACACAGTGCCTTCTCTGAAGGGACACACTCCCAGAGTAAGTATGCATTTACTGCAAAGGATCAGCCTACATTTTAGACCTAACTGCCCTCAAATGAGCTCTGTGGACACTTCATGATCCTTTCAAAATATAGAGCCCATTCTTAGCTCCCAGGTCAGCTAGAGCATAGATTTCCAGTATTACAAAGAGGGAGGTACAGCTAGTAGCTCAGAGAGATTTTGAAAAAGATGGTATTGTAGCCCAAATAGATTAAAAGAAATGATCATTATTTTTAATTATATGTATGCATTGATCAGGATGCACAGAAGCACATGTGTGTGTGGTCTCTGTTTGGGTTTATGCAAATAAGTGCAGGTTTCCCAAGAGGGTAGAGGTGAGAGATCCCCCTGGAGCTGGAGTTCCAAATGATTGTTAGCTACTGGACACACATGCTGGCAATTGAACTTGGTTTATCCTCGTCGAGAGCAGTATGTACTCTTAACCACTGAACTATCTCTCTAGTTCCAACCTGAATAGATTTTATCCTCTTTATTTTTTTGGCTTCTAAGAGAATTTTTCTCTAAAATTATATAAAGTACTATTGCGATTAATTTTGTTTAAAATGTAAAAATAGGGCTGGAGAGATTGGTTCAGAGGTTAAGAGAGCATACTGTTCTTACAGAAGAATTATTTGACTCCTAGTTTACAACAACCTGTAATTCTAGCTCCAGGGGATCTGGTAGTCCATGAGCAACACAATTGTATAAACACACATAGACACACACAAATAAATAAAATAGTAAAGCCCTGGGGATACAATTCAATAATAGAGTGCTTGTTTAGCACATGCAACAGCTTAGGTTCAATTCCCAGCACCATGCTGATACATAGACAGGCAGACAAACAGAATGTCATAAAAGATGAGAACACGGAGCAACATCACTTAGCTATGAGAACCTTAAACTTGCAAAAATCTATGCATGCCTCCTTTTGCGTCATTAAAGGTCCAAATTCCATCAGCTTTATGAAGATTATCCAGAGCCTCATGAATTCTCATGGCTGTTTAGGAAGTGGGATAATAAACAGCTCTGAGATATTGAAAGTACTGTTTTCTAAAGGTGTTGCAAAATGTTTCACACATCCTGTCAACGATTGCCCATGAAGCCGGATCTTGAACAAGTTAATATTTATCATGTCTGAGATTCAAGAAGGAAAGACAAGGGCTCGGTCCCTTCAAAGTCTCCCTGGCCTGCTTTACTGCACTCACCCACACAATACCACCCGCATCACCTTCCCGAGGCCAAGAATACTGCCGCGTAATAAGCATTAAATGTTTAGTCACTTCCTGCATCACGATAGCATGGCCTTCCTCTATTACCATATCTAACTGAGTTATAGTTCAAACAGCCGGTTTCCATATCAGCAGCAGTTTGGCTTAACATCCTTGCAGCAGAGGTGCCACGGGGAACCTTTTCAGAAAAACCTCCTGTTAATGCTGGGGTCTGTTTTCCAGAGGAGCTCCAGCTGGGAACAGTGTGGACTCTCGATTGCTGATAATTTGCCTGAGTGTATGATTTGTGGAACTTGTGCAGATAAAACTGTCTGAAACATGTCCCATCTGAAAAAGCCTCCGCGCCTCAGTGAGCAGGGCTTGTGTGTTGGAGAGCATGCCCCGATCTCATTAGCATGCTGAAGGCCTGTCTGTCCCCGTGCGTGAGACTTACACACTGTAAGAGATGGTGGTTGTGCTGTATAAAAGTCACATAGAGAAGAATATAAAAACCGAGGTTTCAGAGACAGCAGTAATTATAGTATGCTATCTGCTTACTCGTGACAGGGAGGCCACAGTATTTTAAAGAGAAAGATCCATCAGGTGACCAACAAAGGTGTAGATACAGAAAGAAAGAAGGTATAAAATTACCTTCTTAAAATACTCTTCGAAATCAACCTTAACATTTAAACTTAACCCTTCAAACCCCCAACACTCCATAATATGGCTGAGGGTCATAGGGAATTCTATTTAAAAAATATTTCTAATATTTAGAAAATGCCTCTTGAGCCCAAATGCTTCTAAGTAGAAATTGAAACAAACTGTGTTTTGTATAGAATCAAGCATAGGTTGAAGCTGGCAACCACCATTTCCTAGCCTCCTGTTCATTATTTGCCACGTGCTTAGAAGCACGAGAAGAAATAGGGGCAAGTTGACAGAGCTTTGGTTTTGAATCGTTATCCTGATGGAGTCTGGATCCAGCTTCCATTACACTGAATCTTACAAAATTGCTGCTTCTTCAGGTACATGCAACATCTAATGCTGGCAATTACCTAAGTGGCCACTGGCTATTATCTCAGAGTTTCCTCTTTGCCATCGCTGTGGGTGTCTCTGACCCTTGCCACTGGCCATGGCTAAATAGGACAGTTACAGGATAAAAGCTCCATTCTTGAGTAAGAAGGTAAATAGGTAGCAATAGAAAACAGTTAAAAGATAGAAACAGACAACGATAACTAATGGATCTGTGGGTGATATGTACGCAGAAGAAAGATAGGTGATATCAGATTGTAGGTAGGAACAACTGGTGGAATTTGAATCTTTTTATTCCTTCTAATCTTTTGAAAGCAACAAGAGACACTTTCTCTTTCCCAAAATATATCCCACTACAGGCATACTTCAAATCCATTCCAGGTAAGGAGTTTTGAAGGCTTCTATCTAGTCTTTTTATGTACTGATCAAAAGAATAACGGGAGCTATGTAATTACTGCACACTTAACACGGGGTCTTCACATTTTCTCATTTCTTCAAACTAGTATTAGAATGTCTGTTTTACCTGACAAGATAGAAAGAAAGCTAAAAGTCTATGATATTTGATTAAGTAGAGGAAACCAATTGGCTAGTCAAATTGAACATCCAAACGCTGATTAAATAAATGTGGCTTTGGTGTCAACATCTGGAAATCTCTATTGGTGTGGTTTGTGGCAAGTTGTACTTCTGGTGATTAAATCTGAATTTTTAAAATCCTACTTTAAGACAGAGTGATTAATAGGATTTAATGAACTTTTTAATTTTTTTTATCTTTATCTATAAAATAATATGAATTCTTCTACTTCCTAGGGGCTTGCAGATTTCTACTGATACAAGACTTCTGTAAAGAGAGTTTTAAAATTTATTTTAAAAATCGAAAGAACCACTTTTGGGTTCTTCAGCCTCCATAACAATTGGCATCCTTCGTCTCTAGGTTTGTGGCAACAGATGGATAAGATGGGGTGGGGATCCAGAGTGAACATTTTGCTTGTCCTGACAAAACTCATGTTGTGCTTTGGTCATCAGCATAATCGTGGTGTCAGGTGGTAGAACCTTTATGAACTAATTATGTCCTGGTGGGATCCACTCGTACAAAGGGTTTCATGTAGCTCCAATAGTTCTCTGGGTTTCAAATGTACATCTTAGAAAAAAATTTTCTTTCTCCCAAATGTACTTAATCTTATTCTCTACCTATAATAGTGTGTTTCAACATCTTGTCAAGTCGAGGCACTTAACTACATCCAGGACAGCTCCAGAGAAGCGACCTTCAGATGCTCTATCTCCTGTCACAGACACTTCTTACTGGACCTGTTCCTTCTGACCTATCCTCAGATGGCTCCACAGATCCTGGACAGCAAGGAAACAGCCGACTGGACAAACACCCCCCCCTCCCATACCCATTCCTCTAAGCTCCCCAGAGACCCATGGCCCCAGTGCCAGCATGAAGCAACCAGATATAGGGTCACCAATGACCCTATTCCTGCTTTGCCATCACCTCTTTCTAATTTTTTCTTTCTTAACTAAACCAAATCGGGGAAATGTTAGCATTCTGTATAAACTCTACCCCCACAGATACCTGGCAGCTGCCATGTATGTTCCTCCCCATGGTTACCTGGCAATGACCAGGTAGGCCTGGCCCTATAAAAGGAGCTGCTTGCCCCCTCCTCTCTCTTACTCCTGCTTCTCTACCTTGCCTCTTGCCCCTTTGTTCCCCCTCTCACCCCATTCCCTTCCCCCCTCTCTCCATGTGGTCATGGCTGGCCTCTACTTCTCTACTCTCTCCTTCTCTCTGCCTTTCTCTGCCTCTGCTACCCTCTTAACTCCCTCTTAACATGGGGAGCCCATGCCCTAAATAAACTCTATTCTATACTATACTGGTGTGTGTCTGGTCCCTGGGGCGGGGGGGGGGAGGGATGCCTCAGCATGGGCCCTCTGAGGCACCCCTTTCCCCCATACCTCACCAGAATATATTCTTATAGCTCTTTCTCTTTTTACGATCACAACATTGGTTAGTTCTCATGAGAGCTGGCCATAACTAAGTAAGCCTGGTATGCGTGCATGCATGCACACGTGTGTGTATGTGTGAGTGCACACACACACACACACACACACACATATTTTGTCTTGTGCTTTTGTTCCTTTTTGTTTCACACACAGACAGCACCCAGTCCTCAGGAAAAGCTAAACAGGTGCTGGTACCACACTCTTAGACTTCTGAAATCACAAGCCAAAGTAAACCTCTTATCTTTATGCATCATTCTAGCCTTGAGTATTTGTCTCAGTCATAACAAAAAAGACTATGTTAGAAATCAGTTTTTACAGATTTATACTTTCTTTTCCTAACATGTACTGTTCAATAAAACCCCTTTGACAAGAATATGCATTTTAAAGGTATATAAAAATTATCAGGCACAGTAGCATACATCTTTAATCCTAGCAGATAGAAGCAGGCAGATTTTTGTGAGTTTCAGGCCAACCTGGTCTACACAGTGAATTCCAGGGTAGTTAGGACTAAGTAGAAAGATCTTGTCTCAAAGAACAAAAACAACGCCCCCCCCACCACAAAAAATAAAAAATTATATCCTGTGCATTGTACATATTCTATATTATAGAGACAAAAATGTTTAAACTGATAGAATTATTGTTAATTTTGAAAGAGCATATGTTCACCAAGGGCATTGCTGTAAAACCTAATCAGCCACACGAAAGCGATTTAGCTTTCTGTGGTTTGCACGTGAGTCAACAGTACAGCTAGGCAATAGTGTCTTAATTCTTCCGAGTACAAGATTAGCTAGGGAAAAAGAGCTGATTTTTAAGTGATAGCGAGATGTCTTTGCAGACAGTTGAATCTGGGTTGGCAAGGCAAAAAGTCAAACAGCAGATCAAAACAAGAGAAGAAAATGGACTAAAATAAATGTGATGATACGTTTGCCTAATTTAAACCGTGGAGTCTGTGTGAATGAATTATGGAGTTTTCTCTCGGAGCTCCTGGTAATTTCTCACCACTTGTAAGATAGACCAAATAATTTTAAACAAACAATCTGGAGGGGTTGAATTTGGGTCCTGATTTTTAAAACATTATTAGCAAGCAGATGGTAACTTAAAAAAAAAAAAAAAATCACAGGCAACGATTGTAGACACTGCTCAGTCAAGTTTCTCTGCTGGCATTGGCCATTCTTTGACTACTTCCTGTCTCTCCATCTGGCCCCACTTCCTGTTCTCTCTCAGCTTACTGTGTGCAGAGGATCAGCCTGACCTGCCTGCTGTCCTGCAGTCCTGCCTCCCCTGAGGCAATGGACTGTAAGCCATAATCAGCCCTTTCTCCCCTAACTTGCTGAATGCTGGGGTATTCTATCAAAGTCACAGGAAAAAAAAAATGACACAGAACACCTGGAGAGGAAGCTGCGGATGAAGACCCATTCCTGGGAACCTCATTTGAGCATCATTCACATAGACAACAAGAATATTCCATCAAGCACTTTACCCTCCAACACACAATGACAACAAGTTAAACATTTTCCTCCCAGGGCTGGAGAGATGGCTCAGTGGTTAAGAGCACCAACTGCTCTTCCAAAGGTCCTGAGTTCAATTCCTAGCAACCACATGGTGGCTCACAACCATCTGTAACGGGATCTGATGTCCTCTTCTGGTGTGTCTGAAGACAGCTACAGTGTACTTATATATAATAAATAAATAAATAAATAAATAAATCTTTTAAAAATAAAAAAACAAAAAAAGCCACTTTCCTCCCAATCTGATAGCTCATTTTTCTTCTGATTAGCTAGTTTACAAAAGAACAGAATTGTTAAGTACAAAAATAAAAATAAAAATAAAAATACCAAAGCCTACCCTGTGAGCTCTGAGAATAGGCATCCAGGGATCGAAGCAACAAGTTATCATACAAATAAGTTGGAACAATGACTCCAGCTGGGTGAACTGAGCCCAGACAAGCAGTTGCCTAGGGCAGCAAATTACCAAGGGTAGCAGCCTTCCCAGTGCTTTCTGTGAGAGCAAAATACAGCCTGTGAGCATAGATATTAACCAGATAAACAACAGGGTACCAAAATATAGAGATCAGCAAATCACTGGAGAGGTTAAGCAACCTGACTACTGGACTCAGTGGGTGAATGACAGGTGTTTTTTTGTTTGTTTGTTTTTTGTTTGTTTTTGTTTTTTTAAAAAAAAAACAAAATGGAACATTTATTTTTTCTTAAACGCAATGCCAAGCAGACAGGGTAAGAAATTAAATATAAACAAAAGGTCTGCCCTCGTCCCGTTTCTCCAAGGCAACATAACCAAATGGACTTGTAGAGAGACCACCTGGTCAACAGAGGATTTATCAACGGCGTCTCCGGTCTAGACTCCTGCTTCGTCTTCGGCCTCCTCTCCTCTTGCCCTTTGGTGGACCAAGAACAAAATACCAATCAACACTGATTGGCTGTCCCATCAAATCTTGACCATTTAGTCCCTCCATGGCAGCCTGAGCCTCTTTGTATGTTTCATACTCAACTAGAGTATACCCCTTCAAGTATCCCGTTCGCCTGTCCAAATTAAGGTGGATATTTTTTATTTCCCCATATTCAGCGAATTTGTCATGGATATCTTCTTCAGTGGCTTCTTCGTGGACTCCAGTGACAAACAGAATCCAACCTTCAACAGAGCGCTGTGGTCCTGGTTCATCGCCATCCTGTTCCACACGAACGACAGGTGTTTTAACAGCGAAGATGCAAATTTTGACGTGGTGGCTCCTGGCTGTAATCCCAGTTTCTTTGGGTGACTGAAGCAGGAGGATTACGAAGTTAAGGCCAGCCTGGACAACACAGTGAGCAACATTGGGTGTGGCTGCTCAGTTGCTGTTTATTCTGTTTCCTTGGTTTTCTTCCTTGAGAATGGGCCTCCCATGGCCTAGATCTCCCCCTAAGGCCACGCTTGCTAGCCAGAGGGCTCAGGGATCTACCCTGTCTGCCTACCCAGCATTGAGATTCCAAGTGTATGCCAACTCAGCAGGCTTTTGTACTTGGATTCAGGGGATCAAATCTAGGTCCCCTGTGCGTGCATGGCTTATACTTTGCTGGCTAAGCTAATTCCCCCATCCAGATCATCATGTTTCCCTTTGCTATCTGTTTTGCCCCAAACTTATTCCCCTTCATCCTTGGACAGAGAATATATTTGTATGAGCTACTCCAAATACTTTCAAATAGATGGTTAGTATACAAACACAGGAAATACAATCTAAAACAGATTAAAGAAAAGGGGGTAGATTGTAAGAGTTGTTTCGGCTAAGCGCAAACGACCTACGTTTAAATGGTTAACCCAAGGTGCAAAAGCTATTCAAGCTGCAGGTTTCTTGATCTCATGGTAAGAGAATCTTCATAAGAGGTCTGAGAAGAGAGGGACTTGCTGGCCAGAACATGAAAGCCAGGCTTCAAGAAACAGTCCCATGTCCTTTGTTAACCTCCACGAGAGTTCTCTGCGGTGCCTCCAGCCCCTCCCTATTCACTAAAGACTCCAACAGGGCTGGCACCATGGGCTTCATTAGTCTCTGTCGTTTATGCTGTTTTCTCTTGGCATTTTATAGTTCTTATTACATTTGGGGCATCCCTATAAAAGATATGTTTGGAATGAGTAAGACAGTCAGCAGTTAAAGGTGTTTGCTGCCAAGCCAGGCAACCTGAATTTAACCCATGAGACTTACATGGTGGAGAGGAAGAATGGACTCCCTTGAGTTGTCCTCTAATCTCCAACATGCATGCCATGGTATGTCACCCCCCCCCCCCAACAAACACACATAGTAAATAAATTCTTAAAAAACAAATGATAACTAAGAAATAAAAAATTTAAAGAGATGGTAGAATCCAGTGTTGGCCTATTGTTTCGGGTTACTGGAAAAATCTGAGCCACTCTCTGGCAGGATTTTTGCATGTCACTAGCAATGTCTACACCACAGGTTGCAAGAAAGGGCTGGTTCCTACCCCAACCCTCCAACCCCCCTCCCCAACACTAGCAGCCTAGTGGCAACCTGGGGATGTTAGTCCAGTGGGCTGCTTCTGGCTCCTTGAGAGCCGGGCTGCAGAACTCACCTGCTGCTTTCCCAACCCTTGGCTCTTCTGGTCTTCAGAGCAAACCCGAGGACAAGCGGGGAGATTATTAGTAACAGTAACCTGGAGTCTCTGAGATTCAACACTTCATTTTAAGATCTCAAAGCAATTAAAATAAAACACCCAAGACAGGACTGGGGCCACCTGACTCTGGGAATGTACGCAGTGTTAGCATACCAGGGCTCTATGGCATGCTCCCACCTCCCTAATTCTTAGACTTAACTCAGAATACGAAGAAGCAAGCCATACTTCAGAGAAAGTGGAGGGGGAGCCGGGATGAACCTTACAGGTCTGACTGGGCCCTGGGATTTGACCTCCTCAATTGTGGTGTGGAGTCTCACTTGAAGGAGCCCTAGCTGTCTGATAGCTGTGAGGGAAGTCATGGTCTGGGGCAAGGATGGGTTGAACTTCACTAATTTCCACGGAGCATGGCGTTTGGCAGCACTACTACCCCCAGGTGGTTCTATGCAGGCACATATGCTCAACCTTTTAGTAAAGGCTACAGTCTTATTTAAAAACAAAATATCCAAAATCTCTATTATGAGTTTCCCAAATTCCCCGTGAAATAAAAATGCAGTGTTTTCCTCACCCGTCTTCCTATGCTGACATTTTCAAATACCAATTGCCTATTTCATTACCCAGCTTCAGAAAGGAAACTGTTCAGTGTAGCACAAAGAACTCTGAATTCCAGAAAACCAGGTCTTAAGCCTTCTCAGCTTGCCTGTCAGACTCAGGGTCTGGCACTTAGCCTCTCAGGACTAATCTACACAAGAAAGCTAGAGGTACTCCCAAGACTTGAGGTCTCTTCTGACTCTCGGATTCTCTTGTTTGTTCCTAGCTTAGGATTTAGGGTCCTTTTATGTAATGGCCATCTTGTGTCCTCTTGAGCTTTTGTTGTTGTTGAGTGACCATTTTATTAGTAGATGAGAGAAGAAGAAAAACAAATAAACAACACAAAAACCAATGACAGAGCAACGCAGCAGGTACCCAGAGGAAGGAGATAGAGAAAAGAGAGGAACTTGGGCTTTTGAAGTTAGGGACAGTAGTGGAAGTCTAGCTGGAGTATCAGGACAAACACTTAGGATTTGGGTCAGTCTCCAAAGAAAAGCGACGAAGGGGAAAGGAAGAGCTACTTTGAGCCAGAACTCAGAAAAGTTAGTCAAGCTTTCTCCATCTCTCTATGATTCTACCAATTTGTGATTCAACTTTTTTTCCAAGACGGAGTTTCTTTGTGTAATCTTGGCTGGCCTGGAAACCGGATCTGTAGACCAGGCTGGCCTCAAACCCACAGAGATGTTAGAACACGTTTGGCATACATCACCACTGTCCCGTTGTGATGAAACTTTTATGTCAAGACAAACAGCAGGGGGCACAATTGTTGGGGGCTATGGAATTTTAGGAGCCAGGAAACTTTTCCCAGAACCCTCAGGAGAATTCCTTTACCTCTCAATATTCTTAAACAATTAGGAGGGTCCCACATCATTCCCAAACAGATCACTATAGTGGAAAGAATTCAATATTGACATTTAATCTTGGGTGTTTGCATTCAGCTAAGGTCAGGAGACTAAGAAGACAGGCTTAAACTAGTCAGAATCTACCCCTTGATCTTAACTTCAAACTGTCAATTCCATAGCAAGTTCAAGATGGCAGAAGAGAGAACGTTTTGGAGTCACCTTATTGGTTCACTATGTCTTGCCTAACCACTGTTAAAATCATAGGGTACAAGTTAGGTTTTGCTATCTCATGTATGTCAGATGCCCAGTCAGCATTCAACTTAATGGGATGGAATTTCAGGTAGTATAAAGACCCAAAAGCCAAACAAAATAAGGCTTAGTTCCATCCTTACCTTCCTATTCCTGTCACGACTGCTGTGCCTGCTCCCTAACTTTCCCCACTATTTATATTTTACCTCTCTTATTTTTAGCCATAAGTTTTACTTAGTCTGAAGATAACCAAATATTTCCTGAATAATAAGCCTCTGAATATGCATATTCTCTAAATATGAATATAAGCCTACTTGCAAATCTAGTTTTACATTTAGAGTGTTGTTGGCAAGACAGAGGGGGAAAATCATGTTTTTTTTTTTTTTAATGGAAAAATGTACTATAGCAGAAGGCTTTGTTTTCTACAACGCAGAACCAACTCCTTTGGTGCCAGTTATTTTGATATATCTATAGGAAACTTGTATGCTCATAAAATAAATAAATGTTAGATCAAACTTTGCTGGTTATACAGTGTCCTACTCAGAACTGAACTTTGAACTGACAGGTTCACATTGAAAAAGAGAAGAATATGCTATAGCGGGAAACACTGTTTTAAAAGTTTTAACATTATTGCTGGCCAGAGCTGGGCTTCCGGTTAATCCAGCATCTCTGTCTACTCCAGCCCCCTTGCGTGCCCCATTCTCACACAAGGAGTTAGGAAAAAATAAAAAAGAGGAAATCTCGTGTATGGTGTTTAGCAGTACCCCTCTTCCAAGCCAAGACTACATGACACAGAAGCACCCAATTCAACGGCTGGGTCATTTGTGAGCTTTTTCCAAACACACTGTGTAGAGATATATCCTTGCCCAGAAGGAGGGAATACAGACAAGGACTCTCCCCAGGATGAAGCCAATGAAGCTGTAAGGGCCGGAAGAGGAGCCAGCAGGAGAGCTACATGGTTCCTACGATACTTTGGGAACTTGACCTCTGCAGTTCTCCAAAGAGACAACTCTGAGCTATGCCCTACCTTACCTTAGGCTATTCAAGGAAGGCTTCCTAGCAGAAGGGGGAATCTGACCTCAGAAGGAAGAAGAATGGCATCATTTAGGCAATCCACACCATATAAGGAGGCTGCAGGAACATGCCCAGTAACACAACTTAGTCCATTCCTTAAGAAATCCACGGTCAGTCCGTTCCCAGTCAATGGATGGGAAAGGCGCAGTCCTGCCTGTCCAGCAGTGGGACATGCCAGATGCCATGGTGCGCTGCTATGAGCCTTGGGTCTTTTTGGTACTCTCTTGTCACTTTCCTGAGTCTCTTCACATCTGTTGACACAGGCAAACTTTGGGAACATGCAGGGCTCAAACTTGGGCCACATTTTGAGATGTCTTAAGACAGACTGTCATCGCAAAGAAAAGAGAGTGCGTGAATTATATAAGTTACCCCTTCCCTGCCTTTCAAAGCTTTCATTGGCTTAAAAAATAAATTCAGGCCACACTGCATAGAAATCTGTAGTAAAAGAAAGGTGTTGGCAAACAGCAAAATAATTTGGTTTGACACAAATGTGAACTTTAAGAAATTCACTGTCGGAGCTGACGAGATGGCTCAGTGGGTAAGAGTACTGACTGCTCTTCCAAAGGTCCTGAGTTCGGATCCCAGCAACCACATGGTGGATCACAACCACCCGTAATGAGATCTGACGCCCTCTTCTGGTGTGTCTGAAGACAGCTACAGTGAATTATGCTTGAGCGAGCGGGGCCGGAGTGAGTGGGGCCAGCAGAGGTCCTGAGTTCAATTTCCAGCAGCCACACACATGACAGCTCCTAGCCATCTGTACAGCTACAGTGTACTCATACATATAAAATAAATAAAATAAAACTTAAAAAAAAAAAAAAAAGAAATTCACTGTCATCATCCAGGAACCTAACTCAGAGCCAGTTATGATAGAAGTAGCAGCGTCTACACACTGTTAAATTACCCGAAGGATGCTCCATGAAGGATGCACACTGAAGGAGATCTAGAATGATCTAAGATGGCTGATATGAAATGAGATCATAAAAAATTGTGCCATTTTTAAAAAGTGAGTTATTTTGATCCCTTGTGAAGATAAACCTCTCAACAGCATCATGCCATTAGAAAAAACATCAACTTGATAATTAAACTTGATCACTGAGTATGGTTATTTCAGTGATGTAAAAGATGTAAGACACTGCCCTGCTTGGTTTTGAAAAGGGAACTGCTACAGTTTGGCTCTTAGAATGCCTGTTTGTCAGGATAAGTGATGGCCTGCAGAGTCATATTTTGAACCATTTGTGAGATAAGTGCTGACAGTTCCAGAAGAATCCATAAAGGAAAGATTCTTATTTGGAAGGGAGGGGGAGGCTAAATTTTAACTCTGGATGAATTTCACATCTGTGTTCATCAGAACACAGATTCGAGAGTGGGATTTGAGAACGACAGTGTTCTGGGCTGATAGTGTCACTTATATTTTGGGAGCTTAAGGAGTCCATTTTGGTTTTTGATTGTTTGATCTTAGAACTTCCTCATCTTGAAAAGGACCTTCAGGTGCAGCCAAGCCTCCTGTGTCACTGCAGAAGTTGAATGTTGTAATGATTTCACTGCCACTGGCAGGCCTGACCAAACACATTTTAGCCACAAGAATTTTGTCAATGCTTGTGGGGAAGCAAGAACTATAAACCACACTAAACCTTGAAAAATGAACATGAATCTCTCACCGGGGCCAGTCTTTCTCCTTTTGCAAAATGGAGCTGTTTAAAAACCTTATGTTTTGCAAGATAAGTTCCTTTTTGAGTAGATAAATGCATTTTGCTTACATTTTTCAGGGTGTTCACTGTGGCTAAGCACATGAACTTCTGCTTACCGATAAGTACAGAACACTTTATGATCCTCAAAAAACGATCACTTTTTATAGTGATCCAGGTACATGGATATGCTAGGCAAGTGTTCTGCCTCTGAGCTACAACGCAGCCTGTACTAGCCACGCATGTTAAGCCCTCTCTTTTTACCATAAGGACTGAATAGAGACAAGGATAGTCATTTTTTTTTTTAAAAAAAGCAGACGTTTGAGACATTTGAAAGATGATTTTACTAAAAAAATCATGAATGAGGGCCAATGAGATGGTTCAGGGATTAAAAGTGCAGAGCCATACTGACAACATGGGTTTGGTCACCTATGGTAAAAGGGGAGCATAGACTCCCCAAAGTTGTCTTCCTACCTCCACATGTAAACACATATACACGTGCACACACACACACACACACACACACACAGATGCATGCAATAAAAGAAAACTCATGAAGTTTCATTTGGCTTCATGTCATAAAGTCACCCATAAACAGAATCATGCTTGAACATTTCATGATAGCACCAGTTAATTGCACCATCGTTCAGTCTGGCGGCCTCTTCTGAACAGAAAGGACCATCACTCTCCCTGGGGCAGGTGAGCAAAGTCCTCCCACATGGGACACACAAGTCAGGCTGCCAGAAAAGAGGAGCCAGCTCCCCCTCCCCCACGAAACTGCAGCTCCAGATGGACTTCTGAAGACACTCAACAAAACCTAACGAAAACAATGCTGTGTATCTTGGCTTTCACAACTATTTATTGAAGTCTAACATTTGTTGAGCGCTCTGAATTCTAAGATTATAGAAAGACCTAGAGACACGTGGAAATGTGAAGCAGAGAAATCTTCATCTTACTTGTCTGTACTCTTCAGACACCGCCCCTTTTTTCTTTACTTATTTTTTTAAATTTATGCTGGGTATATGGATGCTATGGCACACGTGGAGGGCAAAGGACAAGCTGCAGGTGCCATTTCTCTTTCTAAGCACACGGCTCCCAGGGTTTAGAAGTAGGTTTTCAGCCTTGGCAGCAAACACCCTTACAAAGTTAGCCATCTCTATGGCCCTTCACAGACCTTTCTATATAACGAAGTTTCTTTGAAACTTGCTAAGGCTGATGCCCTTCTGATGCTCAGGTAGGAATTATGAGATATTACTGAGCTTTCTTTTACTCGTAAGTCTGGTGATAATTTTTTATATATTGTAAATGTGGCCATATGTACGCAGAAACTAAGATATTTACATTTAGCTAGAGAACAAACAATTCTCAAATTGGTAGCAAAAAGTCTCTTTGGTAGCAAAAAGTCAAAATTCTTTGAAAAGATGTTAGCATATTCCTGACAGTGCACAAACACACACACCACACACACACACACACACACACACACACACACACACACACAAACACACAACTTAAGACAGAATCCGAAGGAAAAAAAGAGAGATACATAGATCCTTTCAACTTGATACCATTCAAGTCCGAAACGGCTCTCAGTGGTCCGTGCTAGGCCCTGCCCCCAGGTCTATCCCCATCCCAGGGTGGAACCCCCCCTCAAGCATGGTCGACAAGTCATCTGTTCTGAACTACATCTTCCATCCCAGACCCTAGATGACCAACACAACCAGAAAGCAAGACAGATATGGAAACCAGGCCCTGACTCTTAGACTGAAACAACCTCTTCCTCTGTTCACAAGGATATCACAAAGCATATTCAGATGTTATAAAATTAAATCCAGATCTTCTATGTTGCTACTCTGCAGTGATGGGCTCAGGGTGCTTTCTCTAGAGCTGTGCTTTCCACAGATGAGCTAGGTTTGTGTGTGTGTATGTGTAAGTATGTGTGTATGTGAAAATGTGTATCTATACTATGTGTGTGTCTACATCTATGTAAAAGTATGTGTGCATGTGCTTATATATGCATGTCTACATGTGTGTACTTATTTATGTATATCTATGCATGCATTTGTGAAAGTGTGTGTGTGTGTTTGTGTGTGTGTGTGTACTTTTCAGAGTCACTTAAGACCAGGGATGAAAGCTAACATCACACCCAGACACTCAATGGAATCAGAATCTCAGGTTCTTTTTTTTTTAAGGTTTATTTTATTTATTTTATGTGTATGAGTACATTGTAGCTGTACAGATGGCTGTGAGCCATCATGTGTGAGTTTTGCTGGGAACTGAACTCAGGACCTCTGCCGGCCCTGCAGCCTCCGGCCCCGCAATTCACAGTAGCTGTCTTCAGAAGAGGGTGTCAGATCTCATTACGGGTGGTTGTGAGCCACCATGTGGTTGCTGGGATCCGAACTCAGGCCCTTCGGAAGAGCAGTCAGTGTTCTTCCCCGCTGAGGCATCTCGCCAGCCCCTCTCAGGTTCTTTTGGACAGAATTAAATGTAGTATTTTAAGTAGGGCCCAGAAACCCTGATGACCATCCCTGGAAACCCCTATCTCAATGAAATAAAGTGTGGTATGTGCGGGTGAAGACAGTCTGAAGACAGGAGGCTGCTGCCTTTGTCTTCATAGAACTGGCTACCTCTAAGTCCGAGATGCTGCCCCCTCATTGAACATCAATTCTCTCACCTCAGAGAGCTGACCCTTTCAGTTAAAGCAAAGTCAAACACCACACAGTCTCTGGTAGGACACTGTGCACTAAACTAGGAGGCGATCATCCAACCCATCAATGGACTCCAAGGTTCTTAAAGGCTGGCCCACGGCAGAAATGAGTTTTAAATGTGGGACAATATGTCAGAGGGACAGTAAGGTCTTAAACTGACCAGACAGAGGGGTGTTCAAGCATGCAATGGTACACATGCCCAGTGTGCATGTGTGCACGTGTGATAGGGGTTAGTAGAAAAGAGCTCTCAGGAAGTTGCAGACGGGACCAGGTATGATTCTCTGACTTCTATACCATCCTGAAATTCGGTGTCACTTCAGTTTTATGTGCTGTTCTGTTGCCCCACTTTGGTTGCCACCCCCTACTCATAGATAGACTCCTGACTACATGAAGTTCCATGAGGACCCTGGGATGTCTGGGCCCCTTTCCTTTTACCAGGCCTCTAAGTCTCCTGAACTTGCATCTTATCACTTCTAGCACATTCCAGTGTACTATTTGTTTTTAGTGCTGGAAATTGAACCCAAAGCCTTGCACCTGCTAAGCACGTGTGCTTTACTGCCAAACTCCACCTCCAGCACATTCTTTCGGTCATCGGACCCTAGACCATCCCTGGATAAAGGTGTGGACCAAGAGGCTCTACCTCCTTTGAGGAGAAACTGCAATAAGAAACAGTATGAAGACTCTGGATAATCCAAGGAGCCTTTCAATTGGCAAAAGGGATACAAAAGAGGTTCAGACACAGGGGTAGGGGAGGGGAGGTGAACATGGTCAACTTCAAGTCTCATTAGATGCACAGCCCCTTATATCCAAAAAAGAAAAAAGCCAAACCACACATTTCCCAGTCTTTTGTCAAAGAAATATGGCAACCAATGTCAATCTGACTAAATACATAAAATTTATGATCAGAATGTAAACAGAAAGGGCTGCTATATAACCAGAAATAGGAATAGTTTCTGATTCAGATCCTAACACTGAACATAACATTATCATCATCCCAGCCCCATGACAAGGGTACCATTACGATTCTTAACTTATGTAATTGTGTAGTACTGGGGATCAAACCTAGGGCCTAAATCAAACAAGGCAAACACTATACCAATGATCTATAATCCCTTCCCTAACCCCCCCCCTCCACTTGCTATTGAAAACAAGCCAGAAGGAGGTTGAGTGAATTACTCCAGATCACTGGTGTCAGTGGTGGCTGAAATGACATAGATCCAGGTGTAGTAAGACTCTACCCACTCAAGTCACCACCCTGCCACCCTGTTTTCATAAGCATGTCTGATTCAGCAGTTATCTGCTGATGCTGAGAATGCAGCTGACAGCAAAATCCAAGATTTAAGAGAAGTTTGGTGTGGCTCAGCAGCAGAGTGGTTTCCTAGTATGTACAACTCTCTTCCTGCCTTCCCTACCCTGGCTCATGGGACTCTGCAGAAAAGAGGATGGTTAGAGGATGGGGATCAGTGCTGTGAAACACTGTCTTTGGACATGACGTAGATACTGTGCATATGAACTCACATCACACAACAGGTTCAAGCCAGACAAAATCCCAGCACAGATGGGTCATGATCTCTAGGCCCACTCGTTACTGAGGAGCTGTTGGCAGCTGACAGTTTCTGGGAAAGAGACAGTCATTCTTTTTGGAGGATGTGGGCATCAATATTTTCCAATGATTCAGTGGATGGCCCAGTTCATGTATATGGTCAACAGTAACATGGGGGAGGCATGGAAGGATGGGAGGGATAAAGGTGAGATATTATCATAGTTCATTGTATACCTACATGAAATTCTCAAGAATAAAGAAAAAAATTAAAGAACTTTTTAAAACAAAAAAGATATAAAATGGTTTTTATTCTTTATTTTGAATTAGGTAGGTAGGGAAAAAATCAACTACATTACAGGTCATTACAAAAGGACATTTTTCACGGGAATTGCATGCAAGCCTCTTAGTTCTCAGTGTTTTAAGCATATCACTTTACAACATTGTTGAGAAGTACATAGTGTCCAAAGTGAACGCATATGAAGATACGGGATGTAATTAGGTATATAGTAGTTGTATATATTTGTGAGGTACGGTGTAAGGTATCAATCCAATGGCCAATGATAAGATCATGATGACTTCCATTTCTGTCACGAGTATGTATTAATTCTTTGTGGTTAGGAACACAGGAACATTTTCATAACCTATTTGAATTGTTTTTCTGATAGGTTAAGAGTTTATTTTGGCTCACAGTTCCAGTTAGAATCTATCTTAGTCAAGGTTCCTATTGCTGTGATAAAACACCATGAGCAAAAGCAAGCTTGGGAGAAAAGTTCAGTTTACAACTCTCAGGTTCCATCACTAATGGAAGTCAGGGCAGGGACTCACAACAGGAACCTGGAGGCAGGAACTGAAGCAGAAGTCAAGAAGGAATGCTGCCTCTTGACTTGCTCCCCTGCAGCAGCTTGCTTACTTTTTTATACACTCAGGGCTACCTGTCCAGGAATGACATCACCCACAATGGGCTGGGCCCTCCTACATCAATCATTAACCAAGAATATCTGTATAGACTTGCCTGTAGGCCAGAACCTTCTCAACCAAGAGTCTTGCTTCACAAATTACTTTACCTCATGTCAAGTTGACAAGAAACTAGTCAACCCAGATTCCATCATGGGAAATAAATTCACAGGAACAGGAGCTTAAGACAGCTTGTCACCCTGGGCAGTGGTGGTACACGCCTTTAATCCCAGCACTTGGGAGGCAGAGGCAGGCGGATTTCTGAGTTCGAGGTCAGCCTGGCCTACAGAGTGAGTTCCAGGGCAGCCAGGGCGAAAGGTGAGTGCTTATGTTCAGCACACATTCTCTTTGGTCTTGGTTTTTGTAATTCCCATTTTAAAAGTTGCTTTCAAAACACTATGTTACACAGACTTCTGGAAAGTAGCTCTTCTTTTACCCCTGTCCTCTATAAATTAAAACTAGTTTGGGGACTGGAGAGACAGTAAATAAAGTGTCTAGTGACTCAAGTTTGGTCACCAAAAGCCACATGGTGGAAGAAAAGAACTGACTTCCATAAATTATCCCCTGTCCTCCACACGCACACCCTTTAGACATACAATGAACAATACAACAAATAATAAAGTCACATCTATTGGTTTCACAGTTACAGTTTCCCCAGTAGAAAAGATATCTGCCTGGGAAAACTTCCTAAGAAGGGTACAAATGGGTGTATAAAACTTTAAAAAATAGAAAATGGGACTCAGCATGTGTCTAGCAGAGGATGGTCTAGCTGGTCATCAATAGGAAGAGAGGCCCTGTGAAGGCTCTATGCCCCAGTGTAGGGGAATGCCAGGGCCAGGAAGTGGGAGAGGGTAGGTTGGTAAGCAGGGGGAGGGGGAAGAGAACAGAGGTTTCTCCCCCCCCCCCTTCAGAGGGGAAACCAGGAGAGGAGATATCATTTGAAATGTAAATAAAGAAAATATCTAATTTAAAAAAAAATAAAACAAAACATGGCTCCAAAATAAAATAAGCCGAGGTAGTAGAAGGGAAGCAAAGCCCTGTGGTCTGTGATGTGTTACAGGCAATTTGCATGCTGTGTCCCTAAGAAGATGTTTCCATTTAATAATATCAACACAGCATTTCCCCATCACTTCTAGTTTTCCCCAAGTAGTTTCTAATGCCATTGTATTAGACTGTAACCACATCTTCCCCTTTCCCCTCGGAAACACTTGGATGGTCAGTCATGTGCGTTTCTGTCTTTAGAATACTAATGTGCTGTAAAAATGGGATGCAAAATTAATGTTTACCGTTATTAAAGCACACGATGACACTGACAAGAGTTGTCCTTGGCTGTTAAATCTGGGATAAGGGTACTATAGTTTGAATAATCCTTCAGGGTCTCCTGTGCTAAAGACTTGGTCAGAATCCTCCGGTGTTACTGGGATAAGAGATTGGGAAATAGGGACTAATGAGAGGAATGAGGTCACTGGAGGTGTATCCTCAAAGGGGACATTAGGACTCTGGGACTTTCTTTCCCTCTTTCCTTTTAGGCCACTAGAAAGTGAACAGATCTCTTTCACCAAATGTCCCTAGTATAAGGTACTATGCTTGAGCCATCCCAGTGCATAAGGCCAAGTGGCCGTGAGTAAAACAGAAACTTCTGGTCATGGTGGCTACATCTTTAGTTCCATCACTTTGAAGACAGAGGCAGGCAAATCTTTGGAAAAGCCAGCTTTGTCTACATAAGGAGATCTAGGACACTAGAGCTATATAGTGAGACCCTGTTTTAAAAACAAAATTAAAAACAAGGAAACAAATAGAAAAATTCCTCTGAAACTATGAGCCAAAACAAATTGTCCTTATCAGGTGGTACTGATATTGCCTGTAATCCTGACACTTGGGAAGTAGGGGCAGATGGATCTCTGCGTTTGAGGTCAGCCTGGCCTACAGAGTGAGTTCCAAGACAGCCAGTACTACACAGAGAAAACGTCTCTCGAAAAATCACAACCACCACCACATCACGACCACCACCAACAACAATAAGTTGTCTTCCTCGTAGTGGCTTAAATGAGAGACCCCCATAGTCTTGAGCTTTTGAATGCCTGGTCCCTATTTAGTCTTGCTGATCCTGAAGCATAGCTTTGCTGGAGGTAGTACATCATTGGGGATGGGCTCTGAGATTTCAAAGACTCACTCACACTATTCCCAGTTTACTCTCTTTTTCTTGCTTGCAGTTCAAGATGTAAGTGCTTAGCTTCCAGGTTTAGCCTTCATGCCTCTATTCTGCCGATATGGATTCTCACGCCCTGCAATCTTTAACATACATAAACTCTTGTATAAGTTGCCTTGTTCATGGTGTCCATCACAGCAACAGAAAGGGAGCTAATATATTTTATTTGATTGTCTCAGGCATTTTGTCATAGCAACAGAAAGGTGACTAACATGGGGAAAGTTTTGTGACAGGCCAGATATTTGTATGATTAAATGGTCTGCTCATGGTGGTATGGTTGTATATGCGTGTATCCTAGCACTTGGTAAGCGGAGGCAAGAAAGTCAGGAGTCTAAAATCATCTTTGTCTATGTTCTGATTTTTGAAGCTAGTCTCAGCTACATGAGATCCTATCGAAGAAAGAAAGAAAGAAAGAAAGAAAGAAAGAAAGAAAGAAAGAAAGAAAGAAAGAAAGAAAGGGAGAGAGAAAGAAAAAGAAAGAGAGAAAGAGAAAGAAAGGAAGAAAGAGAGAGAAAGGAAGGAAGGAAGGAAGGAAGGAAGGA
>JADRCD010199143.1:0-14645 GCA_019843815.1 Montemys delectorum | reverse complement strand
CTGTCTCTCTCTGTCTCTGTCTCTCTCTGTCTCTCTCTGTCTCTCTCTCTCTCTCTCTCTCTCTCTCTCTCTCTCTCTCTCTCTCTCTCTCCCTCTGTCTCTCTCTGTCGGGGTTCCTAAAAGTTCATATATTCACTAATGCTACAAAACTACACTGCATGGGCTGGAGAGATGGCTCAGCAGATAAGAGCACTGACTGCTCTTCCAGAGGTCCTGAGTTCAATTCCCAGCAACCACATGGTGGCTCACAAACCACCTGTAATGGCATCTGACACCCTCTTCTGGTGTGTCTGAAGACAGTGACAGTGTACTCATATACATGAAATAAATAAATAAATCTTTTAAAAAAAAAAAACTACATTGCTGGCCAACAGTGGACACATAATAGAGTTGAAGAAAGTTCCAAGAGAGCTGTTTATCAAACCAGAGCGAGTTGTTATTAACTACTTGTCTCTGCCTCTGCTTCTTTTTTTTTTTTAAAGGTTTTTGCATTTAATTTTCAAAAAAAAAAAATCAAAACCAAATGCATTCATGTAAGGAAAATGAAAAATCACAGACACTTACCTGAAACCTCAGAACACACTTAAATAGGTAAACACTTGGGGCCCACTGCCTCTGCTTCTTTGGAGGGTGCTGGTAGGTTTCAAACCCATGGCTTAGTGCATCCTATGCAAGTGTTCTTCCATCGGGCAATACCTCTTACCTTTCTAGGGCATGGGGGTACACCCTTGATATCAGCCTCTTTCTTGTGGATGCTATAGAATAAACAGGCTTCTACCTAAAACCTATGTATGAATCTCTAATCCCCAACATACTCCCCAGATGCCCAGATTCCAGAAGAATGCAAGAATAGCAATTCTTACTTCCCCAAGTAAGTTTACAAGTTCAGGTTGCCAGACTCCCAGGACATTAGAAAACTAGGGGTATAATGGATATGACTCAACTAGACATGCCTTTCCTCCCCACCATCCGAAGACTCATACCTTTCTTCCCTAGAATGCCTGCCCCTCCCCCTGCTGCCCAGGAATCAAGGACATCCTGGACACAGGCTGGTGCTGTGCTATGAAACCTCCCCCCTTTCCTTTGGGACCTGTAAGTCTCCCTGTTGTCCAGCCTCACTGTTCTACACCTTCACCTGAGTCCCCGCCATGCTGTCATCTATCTGTATATATGTCCATGTCATTAATAACCTTTTAATAAACTTCTTACCTAAATGGCAATCTGCTTCAGGATTTCCCCAGACCTTTCAGTTATAGAAATTTTAAAATATCACAAATACACAGGGCTACAAGCCTTTAATCTCAGCACTCAGGAGGCAGAGGCAGGAGGATCTCTGGGTTGGAGGCCAGCCTGGTCTACAGAATTAGTTCTAGGATGGCCGAGGCTACAACAAAGAAACCCTTTCTCAGAAAAATAAAACAAAACAAAACAAAACAAAAACACAAACAGTTTTGCATATGCAGCTAATTTGCCCTGGAGGCCTGATAGTCAATGGGTCTTTTTGTGAGCCCCTTTCCTTGTTTGTATGATTCTTCTATGACAATTATCCAAACACATGTAGACTCACAGAGAACACACACTCCTCTTTCATCTGCTGGGGTCAGAGACTCCTTTCATTCATCACTGTATTCCTAGTGAGTGCTTACTCAGTATTGGTTCAGTCAAGGAACTGATAAGCTTGAGGCTGAACAGCCTGAATAATATTCAAGCCCTTCCCTTTCTCTCACCCTAAAGAGCTCAGTGCAACTTGACTACCAACCTACCCTAGAAAAGAAAATAGCTTATGGCCATAAGTGTGAATCTGAAATGCTCTCCAGTGGCCCATGTGCGAACGGGCTGGTCGCCAGTCGAGAGCTCTACTGAGAGGTCAGCAGGGCCTGCAGGAAGTGGACTCTGATGGAAATAAATTCAGTCACTTGGAGATGCAGTCTTGAAAGAAACAGTGGGACCCTGATCCCTCGCCTCTCTTTTGGCTCCCTGGCCTTAAAGAAAGTAGCTTCCCCTTCCACATGCATGCACTACTGTTACTGAGGCAGAACATCACAGTCCCAGAGGCCACGGGGCCAAGTGGGAGACATGAGCTGAATGCTTGAGTCAAAATTAATTTCTTCCTTTTATGTGATTCGCTCAGGTATTTTGTGGCTGTGATGTAAAACTGACTGATACTCTTTTGTTGGGCAAAGAAAACATCGAAATAATGAATGTAGTCCTTAGGTAAACATTCTGTGTTATTTCCTGACCAGTACTCCTGGGCTCACTGTGTAGCTCAGGTCTGGTTTCAGACACACAGCAATTCTCCTGTCTCAGCTACCATTTCTAGCTAGTATTTCTTTCCAAAGAAAGAAAGTAGTGTGTAGTGACAGACATCCCAAATTCTAGTTTTCAGGGGACTGAAGCAGAAGGATTATCAGTAGTTTAAGACCAGTTTAGGCTACATAGTGATTTCCTGGATAGTCTGGGCTATGAAGTAAGGCTGTCTCAAAAGAACAAAAACACTTAACAACATTACATCATCATCAACAACAAAACGGTAAAAGGAGAAAAGACTTTGATAGCCCACTACTCGTGGCATATGTAGGTTAAGTTGAATTTACGAGAGCCCTTTCTTACAGAAAGCTGCACAGCCTTTAATGAATTTGTGGGGAACATTCGAGAACATGCAGTAT
The DNA here is from genome assembly GCA_019843815.1 of Montemys delectorum. Classification (NCBI taxonomy): domain Eukaryota; kingdom Metazoa; phylum Chordata; class Mammalia; order Rodentia; family Muridae; genus Montemys; species Montemys delectorum. The sequence continues at coordinate 11,979 of JADRCD010199143.1, read as the reverse complement.
ATGGTAAAGGCTATTTTCCAAACTTGACTGTAGCATCTTTAGGGCAGAGCTGGAGAAAGAATAAAATAGATGACACATTTATTATTATTTATTAGAGCCCCAGTTTAAGAAAGCACCCACCTGGATGAAATACTTATACAACCCAAGACTTTCTCAAAATGTACACCCCAAGCATTTCACTTTGCTTACCCAGGCCTAGATGAGAACAATCCATTGCCATCCCTGAAAGCCACATCCCATAGTAATACCTTGCTTAAGATGACCCAGTCAGGGGTCATCATTCTGAAGTAGACAAAAAAAACAAAACAAAACATTTTTTTAAGGTTTCTTGTAGGACAGGCTACCTTCAGACTCACTGTGTAGCTGAAGATGACCTTCAACCTCAGATCCTCCTGCCTCCCTCCTCGTGCTGGGATTACAAGCATGGGAAGAAACATTCTGAATCTTCTCTTTGCCATTTTACAGTAGTTCCGGGTCAAAGTTAGACCCATGGGATCTTTCTATGGATCACCCCCCTGGGTACGGCTTTTGGCCAAAGGCAATGAGACTCAGAATGTTAAGCAGCCAGGCTGCCCCTTCAACTAGAAATCCAAACAATAGGCAACTGAAGCCACTAGCTGCTGCATTTCCCTTACTACGGAAAAGCACGGTAACTATGACAACATCCATGGAGAGTCATTAGTGACTAGGGCATGCTTGACACGCGATAAATTGAAGGAGTGAACAAACAAGTGAATGAATGAAGAGTAGTACCTACGAAGAGGAGTCAGAGAGAGGCCTTGACCTGTCCTGTAGTTAGAGTCGCTCCTCCCAGCCGGATGTGCCACGTGGTGCTCTGCTCATCTGTACAGTCTCCTCATTAAGGTCCCTCCCAACAGAAGGTCCTGTTTGAACTTAGAGCTAATGACTGACTAAAGCTGGGTGGGGCCAAAAGCTCAAGAACAAACTGTTCCAGAAAGCGTGTGGGCTCCGCTCTGCAAACGCACTTTCCTTCCTTCACCCGCGTTTCTCCCTCTTAGGATCACGTAAAGAACACGTTGAGGGGCACACACAGCATGGGGGAACCTCTGTTACTCCTGGATGCTTACCTGACTCCCTCCTTTTTAGTTTAAGATTAAAAAAAAAAAAGTTTCAAAGTAAACACAGCCTAAATAAATACTGTAAAATATATGGCCTACAGATATCACTTTGACATGATAACTGGTCCATCCAGATGACCTGCTTAAGAGCTACAAAATAAACAAAACTTTGTTCATTTGGACATTAATGTAATTACCCTCTGTTATAAGAAAATGGTATGAAAATAGATCTATATCATGGTCCAGTTCACAAAAGGATTTAAAAGCTAAAGCAGGTATATTCCCACAGTTACGATGTTTGCTGTATTCAGTGGCTATCTGCATACTCCCCGGGCACGCAGTCACTGCTTTTCTGAGAATTGGCATCAGGCCTTTAACAGTCCAGCTCTAAGAGAAGAGAGAATTTCTGTGTTTCCTCACGATTCCTGACTCGCTGGCTAAGTGGAGACCATACACGCACTGTCCCGTGAAATTATCTATTGGTCCTGCCCACAAGTGTTTAAACTCCTTTCACTTCAGTGCATGCGTGCCGCTAGATCAGACCCTTATAGGAAGGGATATGTATTCCCTTTTACTAAAGAGATATTTCAAGTGGTATTTTCTTTTTCTTTTTTTTTATTAGATATTTTATTTATTTACATTTCAAGTGATATCTCCTCTCCTGGTTACCCCTCTGAAAAAATATCAAAAACAAAAACAAAAAACTAGGGGGTTTGTGAGATGGCTCAGCGGGTAAGAGCACCGACTGCTCTTCCGAAGGTCCTGAGTTCAAAGCCCAGCAACCACATGGTGGTTCACAGCCACCTGTAATGAGATCTGATGCCTTCTTCTAGTGTGTCTGAAGACAGCTACAGTGTACTTATTTATAATAATAAATAAATTAACAAAAACAAAAAAACCCCTGTTTCATCCCCTCTCCCCTGCTCACCAACCCACCCTCTCCCACTTCCTGGCCCTGCCATTCCCCTACCCTGGGGCATAGAACCGTCATAGGACAAAGGGCCTCTCCTCCCATTGATGACAGACTTGGCCATCCTCTGCTACATATGTAGTTGGAACCATGAGTCTCACCATGTGTGCTCTTTGACTGATAGTTTAGTCCCTGGGAGCTCTGAGGATACTAGTTAGTTCATATTGTTGTTCATCTTAAGGGGCTACAAACCCTTCAGCTCCTTGGGTCCTTTCTCTAGCTCCTTCATTGGGGACCTTATGCTCAGTTCAATGGATGTTTGTGAGTCTCTACTTCTGTATTAGTCGGGCACTGTCAGAGCCTCTCAGGAGACAGCTATACCAGGCTCCTATTAGCCAGCACTTGCTGACATCCACAGTAGTGTCTGGGTTTGATGATTGAATATGGAAAAGATTCCCAGGTGGAACAGTCTCTGGATTGTCCTTCTTTCAGTCTCTGCTCCATAGTTTGTCTCTGCAACTCTTTAGATGGGTATTTTGTTCCCCCTTCTAAGAAGGAACAAAGCATCCACACTTTGGTCTTCCTTCTTCTTGAGTTTCTTGTGGTTTGTGGATTGTATTTTGGATATTCTGTGCTTCTGGGATAATATCCATTTATCAGAGAGTGCATGCCATGTGGGTTCTTTTGTGACTGGGTTACCTCACTCAGGATGATATTCTCCAGATCCATCCATTTCCCTAAGAATTTCAGAAATTCATTGTTTTTAATAGCTGAGTAGTACTCCATTGTGTAGATGTACCACAATTTCTGTATCCAGTCCTCTGTTGAGGGACATCTGGGTTGTTTCCAGTTTCTGGCTATTATAAATAAGGCTGCTATGAACATAGTGGAGCATGTGTCCTTATTACATGTTGGAGAATCTTCTGGGTATATGCCCAGGAGTGGTATAGCTGGGTCCTCTGGTAGTACTATGTCAGTTTCCTGAGGAACTGCCAAACTGATTTCCAGAGTGGTTGTACCAGTTTGCAATCCCACCAGCAATGAAGGAGTGTTCCTCTTTCTCCACAACCTCACCAGCATCTGCTGTTACCTGAGTTTTTGATCTTAGCCATTCTGACTGGTGTGAGATGGAATCTCAGGGTCGTTTTAATTTGCATTTCCCTGATGACTAAAGATGCTGAACATTTCTTTAGGTGCTTCTCAGCCATTTGGTATTCCTCAGTTGAGAATTTTTGTTTAGCTCTGTACCCCATTTTTTAATAGGCTTATTTGGTTCTCTGGAGTCTAACTTCTTGAGTTCTTTGTATATATTAGATATTAGCCCTCTATCAGATATAGGATTGATAAAGATCTTTTCCCAATCTGTTGGCTGCCGTTTTGTCCTATTGACAGTGTCCTTTCAAGTGGTATTTTCAGTATTGGTGACATCGCCAGTTCTTTCTATATTATAGTAGTTGAATGATGAGGAGCCACAGATTGTATCAAGTCCTTTAGAGTCGTGAACCTCACCAGGACATTGCAGAACTGAGATCTAAGTCTGCTGATTCCACGCAAGGCTACTGCATTGAGTTTGTACAGGTTTTCTGGGACTCTTTTGCCTGCAACACACAGAAGTGGAAGGGAGGACTCGGGACTTCTTACACTCAGGAGCCCAGGGTAAGCACTGAACTTGACAAACACCAAGTAGATACATTCTACTGGTCGAGGATGCCTTTGGCATCACATGAGAGATAACCTGCAAAGGCTCTCCTGGCTGTCTCAAAGGACGAAGTTGGGCGAGGAGGTATATCACCCGCTGGGTTGGATTGGCTTGGTTAGAGAAGGAGACCAGCAGTGTGGGTTTCATTGGGTGGGTGGCTTTGATGCCTGTGCTCTTGGAATAGCTCTGCACATGACCCTACAAGGCTGGTCCTCCAGGCCCAGAGTCGTGGTTTTAAATTGATGACACCACTGAGTATCTATCTCTTGTGTGATTTTTCCTGGGTGGATGTGAACTCTGTCTCAGACAGAGTACCAGAGCATACCAAAGAAATGAGCCCATCCAAGTCTAGTTTAGAGAGCCAATGAGCCATTGGGGTTACTTACAGGAATATGGGTGATTCAAAAGCAACTGACTGAAATACCAAAAAGCTCACACTAGCATGGACGAAGATTCATGAAAGCTGCACACCCAGTCTGCAGGCAGCTCCTCCAAAGAGCTCTCCTCCATAATAATGTTTATTGCTTTTACAGTCTTGGGGAGGAGAGTTGTGAACCTTGTTAGTGTTTTATCTTCCCGAGTCCCCTTCTTTTCTCCTGGAGAGAATGGTTCAGTTGGGAGAAAACAGCAACCCAAACCAATCCCCAGCTGGTTTCGGAGTAGAATCAGGTCTAAGAATTGCTTCTTCACACACGAGGAAAACCCACCTCGGGGAATGAGTAAACCAGGTTTTCCTTCTCCCTTCTAGGTGACATGAGCCATCCTAAAGCACCCGAGGAGGTTAGGAGTCTGATTTCAACTGGGTGTTGAAATCAACAGGGTGTTCCCACTGGCAAAGTGAGTTGAGGAAGGAAGCTGTATTACTTAGATATCCTTCAGGGCCACTAGTTAAAAGCACTAGCCACCAAGCCTGATGACCTAGGCACAATCCTTAGGACCCACATGGTGGAAGGAAAGAACAAACTGCCACAAGCTGTCTTATGACCTCCTTACAGACTCTCTCTCTCTCTCTCTCTCTCACACACACACACACACACACACACACACACACACACACACACCCCTATGGATATCAAGCCCTTGGCTACCATAGAGTTCCCTCTTGTGTTGCTCATCCTACCGTCCTGTCAAATCATATCAGTCCTGTGTCTAATCCTATTATATCCCACCCCAGGACCTAGCTCTTGCTGCCCTTTATATCTAGAATGTTCTTCCTCTGGCTTGTCTTGATGAGCTTGGCTCCTTCATCTTCCTCTAAACCACAGCAAACCATTTCCTCACCAAGAAGAGCCTCACAGCCTCCATAGCACTCATTTCCTTAGGCTCCATCTCCCTTCCTGGCTCACTTCTCCCACTATTCCATTCAGGGATGAACTGATTTTGTTCATTTCTTCACGTACTGTATATCTCTCACAGGAAGACAGAGATCATACTAGCATTTCCAGTGCAAGGCACAAGAAAGCACAGGCTACGTGTTGAACGACACCCTTCCTACCTCCAATTCTACTCTGAAGCACTAGCCCCCAATGAGGGGGAACTTGGAGGAGGGGTTGGGGGAGGTGAACTGGTATAGGGAGGTGATGAAGTAGGGCCCCAGGAAGGAGAAACTAAGAGAAAGAGAAAACAAAGTTCTTTACCCAGAAAAGGGGCCCATATAGAACCAACCAAGTATTAACTTTACAAGGCTGTCAATATAGCCTGGGGGCTAGAGGGCTTCCCTAGCATCTGGTAAGGGCCTAGGATGTATGTTGCTGTGGAGGTGGGCATAAAGATCCTTCTCCTAGCTTCCTGGAAGACAGCTTCAGAACAAGGTGCAGAACTCTCAGCTCCTCCGGTGCCATGCCTGCCTGGATGCTGCCATGCTTCCTGCCTTAATGATAACAGGCCGAACCTCTGAACCTGTAATCCAGCCCCCAATTAAATGTGGTCTTTTGTAAGAATTGCCTTTGTCATTGTGTCTCTTCACAGCAATGGAAGGCATAAGTGCATTTTATGATAGGCATGCGTGGTCCTAGATGATCCAGCCCAAGTGTTCACTGGCTAGTGTTGCCTAGTTTATTAGGCCATTGAGATACAGAGTTTGATTTAACACAAATTAATCTATTTTTTTGCTAGTCTCATCATAAATCTCTATTACTGTCAAACTACTAGAAGATACATCCAGGCAAAGTCCACGTGCACAGCTGGCTACCAGGTCAGACATCTCAATTAACTACCCTTATCTGTCAAATGGCTTCTGAGGCTCATGAAGCTCAGACAGCCCTTGAACTCCTTCCTGAATACTGGAATTACTGATCTGTACCAGCAGACCCAGCCCTGGGCGAAGATTAGAATTCCCCAGCAGTTTTAGTACTGTGTTGAAAGAAACTAATCTCAGAATACCCCTGTGGAGCTTACATAGGCCTTCATAAGTGAATTTATAAAAACTAATTCTAAAAAGTTTACACAATATTTCCTATACTCTAAGGAATGACACTTTTTAAACTTTATATGTTCATGGTTTTTGTTGTTGTTGTTGTTTGGGTTTTTTGTTTTGTTTTGTTTGGTTTGGTTTTTCTATGTAGCCTTGGCTGTTCTAGAACTCTGTAGACTAGGCTGGCCTCAAACTCACAGAGAGATGTCTAAAGTCCCTGCCTCTTGAGTGCTAGGATCTAAGGCATGCACCACCACCACCAGGCTTAGAAGCAATAATTTCATAGTCCTCAAAATCAGCTATTTGTTTATTTTATAGAGTTGGAAACTAAAACTTGAAGTTTTGTTTACTAAAAAACCAAAACGTAACTAAACTACTAGAATATTCTACACAACTGCCCCATGCTGGGAAATGTCAATTTTATCTTTTTCTGGGCAAAAACAATCAAGACTCCTCAATTGTTTCCTTGCTGTTCATCCTAAAGAACCATTGATAAATTTGCAGAAAGAATTATGTAATCTTAGAAGCCAACTTTACTTTCAATGCATTTTGGTTGAGAAAATTTGGTTACAATGCTAATATCTCAATTACATCTGTGTCCTCATATATGCAGATATGCCAAACAGTTACTAACATTCTACTACTAAAGAAAAACTAGTAGCAACGAAGTTTAATTGGTTCATTATATGCCGGGCACTGGTGAAGTATTTTAAATGAATAATTTAGCTTTATCCTTCAGTGACCCTGTGAGATAGATACTGTTGCTTTACAGAGCAAACTGGAGGCTTTGAGGAAAGGCTACAGGGGCAGTGAGTTGGCTTAGCCAGTAAAAGATGCTCGCTGCCAAACATTTTGACCTGAGTTCACTTCTTGAAACCTCGTGACAAAAGGAGAAAACTGACTCCTGCAAATTGTCCTCAGCACCACCTTGTACTATGGTGCAGGCATGTGTTCCCACAAGCACCTATGCATATGTGCTCAACAGGCAGAAAGGAAGCCAATAAGTAAGTAAACAAAAGTGCTACCGCTCAGGAAAACGAACTCTGTTGCTAATAACTGAAGAAACGAGTATCTAAAAGGACAAACTGTTTTCTGGGTAAAATGATTAATATGTATTAATATATGAATATTAATATATACATATAATATGTATTAATCATTTTAGTCATTCCTTGCTAAACAGTTGTCCTGGGGGAGCAGAATTCACAATCCAGGCTCAAGTCATTGTCCGTCCTTACTTAGTTGTTAACATCTAACTTAATTTAATTGTTGTGTCCACGAGAGCACACTCATGAAAATGTCATTTCCAATGTGTGTTTAGCATCCAGAAAATGTTCAGCAAATGTTTTTAATTAAATGAAGAAATGAAATTCCTTAAAATTTCTAGAACAGCCAGCGCTAGACAGAGAAACCCTGTCTCAGAAAATATAAAAAAATGAATGAATGAATAAATAAATAAATAAATAAATAAACAAACAAAGAACGAAAAACTCCTTAAACTACCCTTAATGAAATATTGCCAGCTAGCAAATAAAAGCAGTCATCCCAGCAATCAAGAGGTGGAGGCAGGAGGATCCCAGGCTCAAAGCCAAACTGGGTTATACAGTAAGTTCAACGCCAGCTACGCATAGTGAGACCCTATCTCAGACAAAAGAAAACGGCCTGGGAAAATGGCTCTGTCAGTAACGTGCTTGCTTAGCACAAGGATCTGAACTCAAATTCCCAAAACTCACATCAGCAGCTGGAGGCTGCCCAATGTGTCTAGATTCCCAGTGCTGGGGAGACAGAGTCAGGGGAATCCCAGGGGCTTGCTGGCCACCCAACCTAGTCAATCCATGAGCTCCCAATTCGGCGAGACACTCTGTCTCAAATAAATAACAAAAAAAAAATAAAAAATAAAAATGGCCGAGGAAGACACCTCTGACTTCTATGTGTACAAATGTGTACATATAAAGCACACACATGTAATGAAATGAAACAAAAACCTTCAGACCACCAGCCTCTGCCTTTCTTTGGGAGATAAAGTTGTAGGAAAGTAAATTTTTCTCTTCATCTGGCTTCTGATCATTTCTAAATTGTCTTCAAAGCAGTCTGACCCTAAGTTCTCTCTGTTCACCACTACACTGCCAGGCACAGAGGTAAGATGTACTTGACCTTCCATGGCTATGTTAATTAGCCTGTAAAAACTATGGGCCCAGTATGCGGTCACAGAGCAATAAGTCTCTTCTGGGGGTCGGGAGCGTGGCTTACTGGAAAGGAAAAGTATGGTGAGATTGGATGCTAAATTTATAGCTTCCGAATGAATCTTTCCTGAAATTAGTGATGTTCCTATGGTCCACTGTCAGAGCCTAAGGGCACATGTCCTCTCTCACATGTCCTTTACCATGCTCTCCTTAAGGGATTAGTGCTAGAAGTTTTGTGTGGACTTCTCAGTGGCAGATTCTCATTTCACAATAAACTCAAACCAAACTACCACCCAAGAAGCGACAGCAGGTCTCCCTGGGGATGGGAGAGGTGGCTTAGAGGCTAAGAGTGCACCTCCTCTTGTAGGGAGCCAAGTTCAGTTCCCATCACCCATTCTGACAGGAACCACCTGTAATTTACAGGTCCCCTCTGGACCTCTGAGGGTACCACACTCACCCGCGCATAACAATGCACATAGACATATGCACAATTAAAAATGTAAATGTACTCACTGCATATTTGTAACACTAAAAACAGCGATTCTCAACCAGTGGGTCATGACCCCTCTGGGGGTCACATATCAGATATCCTACATATCAGATATTTACATTACGATTCATAACAATAGCAAAATTACAGTAATGAAGTAGCAACAAAATAATTTTTATGGTTGGGGGATCACCACAACATGAGGCAGTGCATTAAAGGGTCACAGCATTAGGAAGGGTGGGAACCACCGCTCTAAAATATCACTTTTTTACGTATCTCATGTGTCTCGAAATCATATTCTAGCTTCTTCCAGTTCTCAGTTGATGGTTTTATTTATTTTGTTTCATTAAAGTCTTTCTTTTTTTTTCCCCCTTACATTAACATCCTCTGTATCAGTCAGGGTTCTCTAAAGAAACAGGACTGATGGAGTGAATCTATATGCATTAAAGGGGATTCATTAAAATAGCTTACAGGTCGTGGTCCAGTTAGCCCAACAATGGCTGTATCCTGGCGGAACGGCCAAGAATCTGGCCGTTGCTTGGTCTGTGAGGCTTCATGTCTCAGCTGCTCTTCGGTCTACATTAAATGCTGGAAACGTAGGTTATGATACTACTGAAAGAAGGAATGCCTCAGCCACAGACCGGTGCACTTGCCAGCCAGACTGAGGTCAATCAGGCAAAAAGAAAGAGGTTTCTTGGTCCATGTCCTTTTATGTAGCCCAAATTTAGTGGTGGTGGTGGTGGGGTCTCTTCCCACTTCAGATAATTCCACTGAGAAGGTCCCTCACAAGCATGCCCAGATGCCTGGGTTTCAATTGTTCTCAGATACAGTCAATTAACAACGAAGATTAGCCATCACATCAGCAGAGCATAAGTGAGCTGGTTCTACTGTGTGGCCCACCTGAAAATGAGGCGCATGCTCAAGGTTCTCAGTACTTAACTACCTTCCCTGTTAGCTGAACATCTGTATTGCAAAGAACATAAGGAAGGTTTAGAATCTTGGGGCTTGGGAGTACCTAAAAGCTGGCCTGTGTATTTCTGATTCACCAGGTTCAATCCGCAGCATGAAGAAGGCAAAGGAGAGATAGAAAGAGGAAGAAAGAGGAGAGAGGGAGGGAGAATCCTAAGCTTGACCCCAGACCTAAGGAAGAATCAGAGTGTTTTGAATACAGAGTAGTATGTGAGAAACACTATCCTAAGAGGCACAGGAGGGGGTGTTCATTGTTCAAACATTGTTCTGAGGATAGATATAGCTTGCTGGGCACTCAAAACCTCCCTTTGCCTCAATATCTCTGTGTGTGTGTCTCTGTCTGTGTCTCTGTCTCTCTGTCTCTGTCCGTTTCTCTCTCTGTGTTGTGTGTGTGAGTATGTATGAGATTGTGTGTATCTGTAAGGTGTGTCTACCTGTCAGATTGCAAAGCCAAATTTTCACTGTGTTTTCCCTGCTTTGTTATAGCATTAGTGTGCCTTAAGTACGTGAACACTGGCAGTACACCAGCCAGCATCACTTTTTTTTGAAGGGCCCAGTGAAGGTTGTGCTTCTGCAGGTGAATTTTTGTGAAACCTCGTACTTCTAAACCAAACTCATTGGTAGATTCTTTACAACATTGTTTTACTATCTCCATTTTCTCCTTCAACTTCAACTTGCAGCATTTCGATTCTTGCACCAGATGCTGGGCCATGGATGTGTATAATTGGATCTTTTGGGGAGGCTGAGTCAAGAGGATGGCAGGTTCAAAGCCAACTTATATACATAAACACACAAAATGAGAACAGGTCTCAAAGACAGACCGATAGACAGACAGATGAAATGAATGTTTAAACATAAAGTACAATTTCAGTTTCTGTGTGCTCGATGCTTTCCTCTGACTCCTGGGGTGCGGCACGGGTGCTGTACATTCATGAATCCCGAACATGCATAGGTGCTGCAAGCTTACCTTTTCATCCCTCGTAAGAGACAATTCCCGGGGAGGTTCCCTACAGAGCAGATACGTCAGATGCATAGGGTTACGGAAGGCTCTCGCTTTTACTCTAATAACCAAAACAAAGCAGGTATAAAGTTTATAAAGGGATTGGTGCTGAAGAAAGGTCTACGGAGAAGCAGAGAGCAAGGAGCAAAGGGCAAAGAGGATAAAATAAAAAAGGCTATCAGTAGGGCTGTAAAGCAGGGCAAGCTCTCCCCCGGCTGTGAAGCCTGCCAGCTTAGTCGTGAAGTACTGGCCATCTCGGCAATCTCCCCGGAGCTCAGACCTCAGGCTGTGCTGAGGGCTAAGAAACGACACTCCCATCAAGCCAGTTAAGAGCAAAGGATGAGATTTTTATTCTTTTGGGGATTGAGAAATACAATAGTGTTCGTGTGAGTGTGTGTGTGTGTGTCAATTTTTAAAAATCTATTCATCTGTTTGAGCACACCTTTCATATCTTGGTTATAGTGCATGGTGTCGTAATTCAGCCATAAAAAAATAAAATCCTGTGATTTGCAGAAACGTGGCTGGAGGAACTTAAGGCTAAGTGAGATAAGCCAGGCGAGTTCTCACTCCTACGTGAAAACCAAAAGATTGATCTCAAGGAAGTACAGAGATGAACAGTGTTCACTAGAGGTTTGATGGGTTGATGATCTGGGCTGAGGTGGGAGTGGGGGAGTGGGGGAGTAGGGGGGGAGGGGAGGAGCAGGGGGGAGGGGTGTAGGGAGTGGGGGTGGGCTCAGAGGGATGTTGGCTAGTGGGTAGTAAAATACTGTTAGGAATAAGTTACAGTACTCTACAGCCCAGCACAGTGACTAGCTTGCAGGAGTTAGTCTACATTTTACAAAGAAGTAAACAAGAAACTTTCAAAGAGTCCCCCAAACAACAGGATGATAAAGATTTAAGGAGACAGATGTTTCAGTTACATAATTGGATCATTACATACTATATATGTATATTAAATTGGATTATCTATCACACTGTATTCCATAATGTATATAAAATCATTGTGACTGTTCAAATGTTCATGAAGAATTCTTACATTTTTATTATTATCATGATCATTGTTATTATTGTCTGTGTGTGCCTAGGCCTGATAGGGTAGGGAGGGGTGGAGTTGGGTGAAGGTGGAACTTGTGCCACTCCAGGAGGACAAAGGACAACTTTCAATGTTCCTTTCAGCTGTGAATTCTCAGTGGAATTCACTCTGACAGGCACTCTTACTCATTAGACCATTTCCCC
>JADRCD010199142.1:0-47551 GCA_019843815.1 Montemys delectorum | reverse complement strand
ATGTGTTTTTAAAAATTATGAAGAACAAGGCATCTCACACCATAGCACTCAAGTCTCAGGACTTGGAGGCACAAGATACTTGATATTAGATGTTCCTCAGTAAGAGGCCAGCTCCCCACTCAGCTGGCAGCATCCTTTGAGGTCATATATCTACAATTATGTGTTGGAAGTATAGGCCTTTTTACTTATGCTGGTCTGTTTTTTAATTTGTGATTAAGTTGCTAAAAATATGACTGTAAGGAAAATCTGGGCCCTGATGGAGAGAAGTAGAACAAAGCAAAGGAAAGAGAGAGAGAGAAGAGAAAGGAACCTGGAGAAAAACAGAAACAATGCAAAACGCAGGTGGTATTTTCACAAAAAAAAAAAAAAAAGCCCACACATGAAATATCCTTTTTTAAAAATGGAACGAAAAGCATGGCATGAAACAGGAAGACTTAATTCCTAAAGTGGAAGAAAACCTAACAATGGGATGACAAGGAGACAAAGCCCAGCACTATCCCCTAACTAATGCTGTTCACCAGGGAGCTCAAGTTGGAAATTACACATCAGGTCTTCCCAGAGGCTCTGAAGATGAGCACCAAGAGTACAGGAAAAGGATTGCCAAAGAAAATAAGTCTTTCAGGGGCATTCTTATACACTGTTGGTGGTAATATGAACCAGGCAGCATCCTCAAACAACAAGAGCTACACCATCTCTCCATCCCAGTGATCCTCCTGCTGAGTACACATTGAAAGGATGTGATATCATATGTTAACTGTATGTCTACATGCTTCATCATACTCACTGGAGCACCAGCACTCTTCACACAGCCAAGAAATGGAAAGCAAGTGTTCACCACCTGACCGATGGATAAAGAAAATGTGATACATACACACTATGAAATTCTATTCAACTGTAAAATCACAATGAAATTGCAGGATGCAATATTAAGTGAAATAAGCTAGGTTACAAAAAGACAAATTTCATATGATCATATACATACACATGTGTATATATGTATATATACATATATACATATACTAAAATGTTGATTTCATGAAAATGAAAATAGAATATAATGCCAGTAAGGTGGTTAAAGATGCCTGGTGCCAAGACTGAATACACACATGGTGAAAGGGGAGAACTGATTCTTAAAAATTGTCATTGACTGCCACATGCATGCCATGGCATGGGCAAGTCCACATGCTTGCAAATATAAAAATACATACATGCATATATACATATACATATGTGTGTGTGTGTGTGTGCGTGTGTGTGTGTTTTAAGTAGAAAATAGATTAGTGTAAAGGAGAGATAGTTAGGAAGAAGAGTTAAAGACATATATGAGTATGCCTGCATATTAGAAATATTTTCTAATATTCTAGAGTAAGAAAACTACAATTTACAATTGGTTGTACATTTCAAGATAGCAATGATTTTTTTAATGTTTTTACCACATAAGAAGAAACAATAAATTTTACATCATAGATATACCAGTTTCCTTAATCTGATCATTACACACTGTATACATATACTGAAATTTTACACCATGCCCTCTAATGTATATAAACATCATATGTATACAAATACACCATTCTCTTCCTCCAAGAGTCCAGTGGCTAATGAAAATTAAAACATGCCCAAGGGTACATGATATGGAAATGCAGAAAAAGAGAGATAACTTGAACATCTAATGAGCTTCTAAGCAGGAGAAGTTGTGATTCTAAACTCTTTGCAATTCAAATGACCTCAAGCCTCAAAAAACAACACTAGAAGTTGTGACATGATGTCTTCAAAATTCTTAGATTATTTGTTTACAATGTGGATTCCAGAGATCAAATCCAGGCCATCATCCTTGGCAGCAGGTGCCTTTACACTGAGCCAACTTGCCAGCCCATAGAATTTTAATACTCTATCAGTCAATCAAGCACAGGCGCAGGGGAACACATGCAGTAATACAAATTTTTGTCTCTTGTATGGAAAATTCTTTTCTCCTTTGGAGAACTATATTTCTGCAAAACAAGAAGATGAAACAACAAAGATGAAAATTCAAGATTAAGATAGAGTATTCTCCCGAATGAAAAATTAAGAAACCTTTAAGTTTATACTTCGTATATGATGAAGTTACCTTGATCAATGGAGAAAATGTAATTCTTATGACAGTATTGTGAAAGACAACTAATAATATAAATATTAGATTTTTATTTCAAACTACCCACTGCAAGAAAATTGTGCTGGTTTAGAAATAGAAATATGGACACCAATGCTATTGAACAAGAGGGTACTGTGTACAAGAGGGTCAGATTACATCTTGAGCTAGCAGATCTGAGCACTGCTGTCCACATGGTACTAGTTTTACAGGCACAGGAATGAGGGAGTTGTGAAAATGTGTGCTAAGATTCCACCAGGCTGCTGAGCTGATAGGTAACTGCAACTGCACGGTATGGCAGAGGCAAATTCTCTACAAGGCCCGGAGGAGCCGCTGCATTAGGTGAAACCTAAATTATAGTGAACCCAAGATATGGGCAATGATAGTTTGTTATGTAGAATTATAAGCTGAAATAAAGTATTTCTTCCCTCCCCCACCCCCCAAAAAAGAGTGCTTTCTGTTAAAAGGACACAGGCAAGCTGCAGAGTAACAGTTGTCTGGCTGACCTTGACCCAGACTTGGAGATAACAAGCCTCTGGGAATTCGTGACTAATGGGTCATGTGCTGTGTTCTGGTACTTGAAGGCAGATCTACAGTGAGGCTTAGACTGTTTATTGATGGTCTGTTAGAGAAACACAATAGAATAATAAATATAACAATTAAGAAATTGTTCTGTAGACTAAAAATTTTGTCAAATATTACCAGTTTTACATCAATTACCAAAATTCACAGGGAGTTAATATTAAGGTGTAAATTTTTTGTAAATACACTGCCAACAACAAGAGTCAGTGAGATGGTTCAGTGTGTAAGAGTGCTTGCAGCACAAACCTCAAAGGCTGAATCTATTCCCTGGAATATACAGTGAAAGGAGAGAGCTGAGCTATAGAAGTCATCCTCTGATCTCTATGTACACACCACAGCAAGCACTCCCAAACTCAAACACACACATTAATAAACAATGTTTTAACATATGAATAATAAGAATTTGAGGTCTGGAAGAGGTACACCACTCAAGAGGCAAAAGTAGGCAAATCATTGTGAGTTTGAGGCCAGACTGGTCAGCATAGCGAGTTTTAGGACAGCCAGAGCTTCATAAAGACCTCATTTTAAAAAATCAATATTAAATAAATAAATAAATACTGCAAATGAAACAAGATGTCAAAAATGAACTGTTACTGAAACAGGGTAATGGGCATTCGATTCACTGTTCTGTTCTTTGCATCTAAGTAAACAGTAAAAAAAACAATCCACATTAAAAACTGGGGAAGGAGGGAGTATGATATTACTGAAATATCTAACATTCTGACGACTTTTTGGAAATCCAGGGAAATTTCTATCTAGAAATGATTGGATGAAGTGTGTTATAAAAACACCAGACCCAGAGGGATGTTGTGAGAACCACCTCTCCTGATCCTTCCGCAGTAGAGATGCATCTATCAGCTCTATCCACTCACTCCCACCCATGTCCCTTCCACACAAGCCACCCTGTCCCTTCCATACAACTAACTTCTGTCCCTTCTACCCCTGTCCCTTCTATATAACCTACCCCTGTCCCTTTCACACAATCCTATTTCTGTCCCTCCACATAATCCTACCATCATGCATGCTGGCCAGTGTTCAGCTTTCTCTCTGGACTTATACAGTCCAGGATACCTTGCCCAGGGAATGGTGGCACTCAGTAGGCTGTGTTTTCCCATATCAATTAAGTAATTAAGGTAATCCAGACAACTCCACAGGCCAACTGATCTAGATAATTCCTCACCTAGCCTCTCTTCCTATGTAACTCTATATTGTGTCAAGTTAACAAGGGATGAACTTGTGATAGATAATCGTGGTTGTCAACTTGGCTGAATCTGAGATCAACTAAAAGGCAAGCTGTTTGGCATTCCTGTGAGGTATTTTTTTTTTTTTTTTTTGATCAGATAATTTGAAGTGGGAAGATTCACTCTAAATGTGAGCTGCTCCCTCTAGTGACAGCACAGAAAAAGGATGGAAGAAGAAAGCTTTGCCCTTACTTTTCCTGGCAAGATCATTTATCTTATTGCTGTTGTTACTGCTGCATTTCTCACTGGACTTTGGCCCTATATTTGGAGTTCTAACATGAAATGAATATGAGCAGTTCTTTAGGAACCCTGAAGGCCTTCAGACTCGAATTAGAATTTCTGAGGCACCCAGCCTCATGGACTGAGCAGCTCTACCTATTTAAACCTATAGGTTCTCAGCCTATCTCATGGGACAGCTATTGTTAGATTCTCCAGAACAAATCATGTAATCCAATACAGTAATTCCCTTTTGATATATATTCATAATGTTAGCTCTGCTGCTCCAGAGAATCTTAATGCAGTTCCTAACATCAATGTTGAAGATTTGAGATCAGAAATAGCCATAATAATCAAAGCTCAATGTGATAAAGTATCTTTACCTTAAATCAAGAACAAACATCCTCAAGTAGGCTAGGCTGGCTGGCCAAAAAGCCTCGGGGATCCACCTGTCTTTACTATCAAGTATTGGGATTAGAAGTACATGCTATTATGCTCAGCCACTAAAATGTATCCATATTAATTAATTAACTATAACATCTATATCATAACAATGAAAAGTGCTTATAGAAAACTAGGTAAAGAATGTATGGAAACTATATTATCTTAATAATTTTTCTAAAACACTTTTTAAAAATGTTTGTGAAATATTTCTGTGAGACATAAATTCTTTTAAAAAGTAAAGATAACATAATTACAAATAAGTGCATAAGATTATATTAAATTTGAAAACTAATAATGCATAGCAAGTCCTGGATACACCATCACACTGGAAAAGCAAGACTCGGATCTAAAAATCACTTCTCATGATGATGATAGAAGACATTAAGAAGGATATAACTCCCTTAAAGAAATACAGGAGAACACAGGTAAACAGGTAGAACCCTTTAAAGAGGAAACACAAAAATCCTGTAATTCTTTAAGGCAAACAGTCACAGTCAAACAGGCAAAGCAAATGAACAAAACCATCCAAGCAAAAAGCTCCTAACCCAAAACATCCAAGAAATCCAGGACACAATTAGAAGACCAAACCTAAGGATAAAAAGTATAGAAGAGAGTGAAGACTCCCAAGGTAATGGGCCAGTAAATATGTTCAACAAAATTATAGAAGAAAACTTCCGTAGCCTAAAGAAAGAGATGCCCATGAACATACAAGAAGCCTACAGAACTCCAAATAGACTGGACCCGAAAAGAAATACATAATGATCACATAATAATCAAAACACCAAATGCACTAAACAAAGAAAGAATTTTAAAAGCAGTAAGGGAAAAGAGTCAAGTAACATAAAGGCAGGCCTATCAGAATTACACCAGACTTCTCACCAGAGACTATGAAAGCTAGAAGATCCTGGGCAGATGTCATACAGACCCTAAGAGAACACAAATGCCAGCCCAGGCTACTATACCCAGCAAAACTCTCAATTGCCATAGATGGAGAAACCAAGATATTCCATGACAAAACCAAATTTATACAGTATCTTTCCATAAATCCAGCCCTAAGGAGGATAAAAGATGGAAAACATTAACACAAGGAGGGAAACTACACCCTAGAATAAGCAAGAAAGTAATCTTTCAACAAATCCAAAAGAAGATAGCCAAACAAATATAATAACAATCTAACAACAAAAATAACAGGAAGCAACAGTCATTGGTCCTTAATATTTCTTAATGTCAATGGACTCACTTCTCCAAAAAAAACACATAGACTAATAGACTTGATATGAAAACTGGACCCAGCATTTTGTTGCATACAGGAAACGCACCACAGTGACGAAAATAGACACTATCTCAGAGTTAAAAGGTTGGAAAACAATTTTCCAAGCAAATGGTCCCAAGAAACAAGCTGGCACATAAAATCAACTTTCAACCAAAAGTTATCCAAAAAGATAAGGAAGGACACTTCATACTGGTCAAAGGAAAACTCTACCAAGATGAACTCTCAATTCTGAACATCTATGCTCCAAATGCAAGGGTATCCACATTCATAAAAAAAAAAAAACTTTACTAAGGCTCAAACACACACCACACCCCACACAATAATAGTGGGAGACTTCAACAACCCACTCTCAGCAATGGACAGATCATGGAAACAGAAAGTAAACAGAGACACAGTGAAACTAACAGAAGTTATGAACCAAATGGATCTAACAGATATTTATGGAACATTTCATCTTAAAGCAAAAGAATATAACTTCCTCTCAGCACCTCATGGTATCCTCTCCAAAACTGACCATATAACTGATCACAAAACAAGCCTCAACAGATACAAGAAGATTGAAATAATCTCATGCAGCCTATCAGATCACCACAGACTAAGGCTGGTCTTAAATACTACCACCACCACCAACAACAACAATAACAACAACAACAATAACAACAACAACAACAACACTCTACTCAATGATAACTTGGTCAAGGAAGAAATAAAGAAAGAAATTAAAGGCTTTTTAGAATTTAATGAAAATGAAGACACATCATACCAAAACTTATGGGACACAATGAAAGCAGTACTAAGAGGAAAACTCATAGCTCTAAGTCCCTCCAAAAAGAAACTGGAGAGAGCTTACACTAGCAGCTTGACAGCACACCTGAAAGCTCTAGAACAAAAAGAAGCAAATACACTCAAGAGAAGTAGACAGCAGGAAATAATCAACCAAACAGAAGCAAAAAGAACTATACAAAGAAGCTGGTTCTTTGAGAAAATCAACAAGAGAGATAAACCCTTAGCCAGACTAACCAGAGGGCACAGAGACAGTATCCAAATTAATAAAATCAGAAATGAAAAGGGAGACATAACAATGAAATATATCTTAAAATAATTATTCTGTTTGTTGAATATTAACAGTTGAAAATATTAAAATCATGTTCTACAAACATCATGGAAATATTATTGATATTTTTTCTCACTGTGCTTGAAATTTTTCTTAATGTTTATCTTCAAAGAGTTTTTGCTATTTTGAAAATTTTAAAATATATTGCTGATAAAATAATTTCTCTCCTAGAAACACTGATAATCTTTTTAAAGTAAACTTATAGTTAGACAATGTACACAGATATATAATGCATTTTAAATAGTCTTTCACTATGTCAGGTGGTATCATATAAGGGCTTTTGATTATATTTCTTAATGATTCATTTTTAATATTTCATGCTCTTTTACTATGCTTAATTCCCAAAGAATATTTTGCATGTTTTGAAACAATTTAGTATTCAACATTCGATATAGGATCCTCAGTTAAGGATAGTATTAAGTATTTATTAATGATATTTTTAGGGTATGAAAGTATATGAATATAAAAGTTGAACAAATTTTTATAATAATTTGATTCTCAAAATACTCAATATTAATGTTTAATGTATATAATGCATTTAAAGAATAAAAATAAGAAAAATAAAAAGACTTATAGCCCTTAGAAGAATAGAAGTAGTCATTAAAATTCTCCCAGCCAAAATAACCCCTGGGCCAGATGGTTTTGGTGCAGAATTCTATTAGGCTTCCTAAGAAGAATGAATAACAATATTCCTCAAATTAGTCCACAAAATAGAGACGGAGGGAACATTGTCCAATTCATTTCATAAAGCCACATTTACCCTAATACCCAAGTTACATAATGGCTCAATAAAGAAAGAAAATTAAAGACCAATTTCCCTTATAAACACAGATGTCAAAGTACTCAATAAAATAATTGCCAACAAAATCCAAAAATACACCAAAAACCTCATCCACTGTCCACCCACTCCATATCTATTCAGTACAGTAGTTGAAGTTCTAGAGCAGTAAGACAAGTGAAGGAGATCAAAGGGTTCAAAACTGGAAAGGAAGAAGTCAAAATATCATTCAGAGGTGATATGGTAGTAAACATAAGTGACTCCAAAGATTCTACCAGGGAACTCCTACAGCTGATAAACACCTTCAGCAAAGTGGCTAGATACAAGTTTAACTAAAACAATTCAGCAGCCCTCCTATATACAAATGACAAACTGGCTGCAAAAAAAAAAAAAAAAAAAAAAAAATCAGAGAAACATTAGCCTCAAATGATATAAAATATCTTAGGGTAACTCTAAACAAGCAAATGAAAGACCTATATGATTAAAAACTTCAAGACTTTGAAGAAAGACATTAGAAAGATATTAGATGATATCTTTTGATCTCCCATGCTCATGGATCAGTAGGATTAACATGGTAATAATAATGGCCATCGTACCAAAAGCAATCTAAAATTCAATGCAATCTGCATGTAAACTCTAACACAACTCTTTACAGATCGTGAAAAGATAATTCTCAATTTCATATGGGAAAACCCACCACCACCACTACAAAACCAAGACATCCAGGATAGCTAAAATAATCTTGAACAATAAAAGAACTGCTGGAGGTATCACTATCCCTGATTTTAAGCTACACTACAGAAAAATAGTAATAAAAACTGCATAGTATTGACATTAAAACAAACACATTGATCAGTTTAATTAAATTGAAGATCTAGATATAAATTCATACACCTATATCTTATATTTTTATAAGTAAGCCACAAATACACAATGAAAAAAAGAAAGCATACAAATGGTACTAGTAAAACTAGATATCTACCCATAAAAAGCCCAAATAAATCTATATTTATCACCCTGCACAAAATTCAAGTCTTAGTGGATCAAAGGCCTCAACATAAAACATAATGAACCTGATTGAAGAGAAAGTGAGAAATATCCTTGAACTCACTGGCACAGTAAAAAACTTTGTGAACAAGAACAACAATGGGGAAGGTACTAGATCAACAATTAGTAAACAGGACCTCATGAAACTGAAAAGTTTCTGTAAGGCAAAGGACAACATCGATTGGACAAAGAGGCAGTGTGCAGAGTGGGAAGAAAATTTTATAAACTCCACATCCAGTAGAGGGCTAATATCCAACATACTTAAAGAATTTTAGAAACTAGGTATTAAAAACCAAATAATCCAATTAAAACAAGGTCCAGCTCTAAACAGAAATTCTCAATAAAGGAATCTCAAATGCCTGAGAAACAAAGATATGTTCAACATCCTTAACCATCAGGGAAATGCAAATCAAAACTACTTTGATATTGCATCTTACACCTGTCAGGATGGCTAAGATCAATAACACTTGTAACAGCTCATGCTGGTGAGGATGTGGAACAAGAGAAACACTCCACTGCTGGTGGGAATGCAAACTTGTACAACCAGTATGAAAATTAATACGGTGGTTCCTCAGAAATCTGGGAATTGATCTACCTCAACACCCAGCTACCTGGGGTCAGGTAGAAAAGGGAGCAGCAGGGAACAGGCTGAAAGGCCAATGAAGGGAGAGTACAGGAAGAGACAGCTGGAATTGGGAGGGGGTATCTGGAGGGGAGTGGTGTGGAGATCTAGTGTAGTGGAAACATTCTGGAATCTGAGAATGACCCTAGTGAGTACTACTACTTACATGTACCCTAGGTATTAGTACTATCATCTAGTAGTGGAGGATACAGAGTCTGAACTGGCTAAGTTTTGTAGCCAGACAAAGTTTCCAGTGGTGGGACTGGGCTAGACTGTTGAGCTGTTGACCAAGATTGTTTTATGGAGCTCCCTAACCAACCCAGGTTGATGCTAGGACAGAACGTTGCTCTCTGAAAACTGACAGCAAGGCCCCAATGTAGAAGACAGCATTCACACAGGTCATTGAATGTACTGAGGTCATGCTGGTATGGGAGTAGTCTTCACTCCTATGATCTAGCCTCTTTGGCATGAGAAAGTACTCTGCAAGCTACGAAATGAGAGGCCCAGACACTAACTTAGCCACAAAACCCTCCACCTACAATCTGCCCTGCCTGTGAGATGTAGTAAGGCAATGGAGGAGGAGAACTTGTGGGAGTGACCAACCAATAGGTGGCTTAACTTGAGGCCATGAGAGAGCCCATTCCTGATGCTGCTTGGTTGGTCAGGAACCAAACACTGGATAGCCCAGAGACCTAGTGTAAAACCAAACCTGACTGGCAACAAACAAACAAACAACACTGAAATGATTCACAGGTTAGAGCCTTGCCCAGTCATCATCAGAGAGGCTTCCTCCAGGAGCAGATGGAAGCAGGTGCAAAGACTCCCAGCCAGACATTATGCTGAGAGAGTCTAAATTGGAGGTCTTCATCAAGTCCCAACCCCTAGATATTGGGAATTTTGACAAAGAGGGGGAGGAGAGATTGTAGGAGTCAGAGGGTATTGAGAACATGGCCCACCTAATCAACTAAGCAGAGCTCACATGGACTCAGAAAGACCGAAACACAAGCACAGGGCCTGTGTGGCTCTACACCAGGTCCTCTACATGTATTACAGCCATTAGCTTGGTGGTTTTGTGGGACTTCTAACAGCGGAAGCATGTGTATCTCTGACTCTTTTGCCTGCTCTTGAGACTTTCCCTGCTATTAGGTTGTACTGTCCAGCTTCAGAGTGAGAGCTTCTGCCTTGTCTTATGGCATTGATTTGTCCTGTTTGGCTATCATCTCTTGGAGGCTTGCATTTTTCTGAAGAGGAAACAGAGGGAGGGTGGAGGGGGCGGTGGGGAGCTGAGTGGAGTGGAGAGAGGGGAAACAGTGGTTGTAAAGTAGTATATACAAGAAGAATCTATTTTTAATAAAAATAAAAAAATAAATATCAAAAAAAGAAGAAAGAGAAAAAGAAAGTAGGTTTAAAAAAGAAAAACAAAACAAAATAAACAAAAATAGCAGTGGGAACTGGAGTGACAGCTGAACAGTTAAGAATACTGGCTGCTCTTGGAGAAGACCCAAGTTGGATTCCTAAAATCCACAGGGCAACTCACCAGTCTGTAACTCCAGTTCCCAAGGGACCCAATGCCCTCCTCTGGCCTGTAAAGGCACTGCATACACATGCTGTACTGAGATACGTGGAGACAAAAACTATTCACAAAAAAAAAAAAAAAAAAAAAAAAAATGAGAACAAGATAAATCACTTTAAAAACCTTTCAAAAAAATAATAGTGAAATGAAGAATACCACGAAGTGGCTGTAACTGAATCAATCATGACATGGTACGGTGATTAATAGATAAGTGGGATAGAACAGGATCCAAAGCTAAAACCTACCTGGCAAATATGTGACAAAAATATATTTTGACTCAGTGGCATAAAGCACAATTAGTTAATATATGATGATGGCACAACTGGCTACCCAGTTTTGTAGAAAATGATTCCTTATCAAAAATTCCAGATGGGGGCTGGAGAGATGGCTCAACAGTTAAGAGCACTGGCTGCTCTTCCAGAGGTATTGAGTTCAAGTCCCAGCAACCACATGGTTGCTCAACCATCTGTAACAGGATCTGATGCCCTCTTCTGGTGTGTCTGAGGACAGCTACAGTGTATTCAATAAAATAAAATAAATAAATAAATCTTTAAAAAAATCCCAGATGGGGCAAGTGTTTAATTACAATAAATAAAGCATCAAAAATTAGGGGGTAAAAAACCCAGTACACAGCACACATGCTACTTAATGAGAAAAAGAGCATATTTGAGTTTATAAATTTTAAAAACAACTATGCTTTGAACATGTTTTACGTTACAAAAAACTATTATAGACAAAGCTAACAGGAAAATGCTATGGGTTTGTAACCTTTAGCAGTATACAAGAGCTCCTCAATACTGGTAAGAGAAAAGCATCGCAATGGGAAAGTGGGGGAAAGACGGGTGTGGTGGTTTAAATAGGTTTGGCCTCCATAGACTCATGTTTTTGAATGCTTGGCTCATAGGGAGTGGTGCCACTAGGAGTTGTGGCCTCGGTGGAGTAGGTATGGCCTTTTTGAAGAAATGTGTCACTGTGGGGATGGGTTTTGAGGTATATACTCAAGCTATTTACTCTCAGTGTATCACACAGTCTCCTGCTGCCTGCAGATCAAGATGTAGAACTGTCAGCTCCTCTCCATGCCTTCCTACAGTCTGTCATACTTCCTGCCATGACGATAATCGACTAAACCTCTGAAACTGTAAGCTATCCCTAATTACATGTTTTCTTTTATAAGACTTGCCATGGTCATGGTGTCTCTTCACAGCAATGAAAATCTTAAATATGACAACAATGGGATAATGGGAAAATGTGAGAACAAATCTGTGTAGCCACAGGCATGATATTGCTTGAACTAAGTAATAATTAAGGAAGTGTTAATTAATGTAAAATAATAGCCATTCCATAGCTAATTAGCTAAAAGAAAAATAAGGCAATAATAGCAATTGGTAACAGAATGAGGACAGAAAATGCAAATTTCTACATCTAATTTTGAAAGCAGTCCGTTGTGCTTTAAATGAGGAATGCCCCAGTAGGCTCAAGTGTTTGAACCATTGGCCTTCAGCTGGTGGCTAGGTTTAGGAAGCTTGTGGGCTTTTTAGGAGGTGGAGCCTTGATGGAGGAAGCCCATCACCAGGGGCAGACATGAAGGTTGTATAACTTGGCCTGCTTCCTACTCTTTCTACTTCTGACTGCTGAAATGACGGGTCCTCCGGCTCCTCCCTCCACGCTTTCCACAGCATGGTCGTCTGTATACCTTCCGGAGCGAGCATTAAGCCAAATAAGAGCTTCCTCCTGCAAGCTGCTTTTGTCATCATTTTACCACAGTAACAGAACCGAAACTAATGCAGCGTCTGATGAAGACTTTTACACTTCAACAAATCGCACTCCTGAGAATCCACCCCATAAAAACAAAATCACCAATAATAGGCTTATGGCAGCAAGTAAGAAAAACAAGCACTTGCACTTGAAACAATGAGGTAATCCATGATGGCATACCTGTATGTGCGCTACTAAGCCAACATTAAGAATATTCACCATTTGACTTGGAAAGATTTTCTTTAAAGCATCTTGAGTGATAAAAATATGACATAGAAAACTGTGGCTTTATTTTTAAAATAAAATCTTGATCAAAATTAATTAATGTATATGTGCAAGGTGTGTCTCTCTTTGTCCCTCTGTCTGTCTGTGTGAGCAGAGACAAAAGAAGAAAGGAAGGAAGGAAGGAAGGAAGGAAGGAAGGAAGGAAGGAAGGAAGGAAGGAAAGAAGGAAGGAAAGAAAGAGGGGGGAGGGAGGAAGGGAGGGAGGGAGGAGGGAGAGGAGGGAGAGGAGAGAGAGAGAGAGAGAGAGAGAGAGAGAGAGAGAGAATGAATGTGAGCAGGACCTAGCACAGAAGGTCACAAGCCAGCTTGCTAGCACTCGGTACTTTCAAGTGGGATAGAGTGCAGTTTTAAAAAGAAAGGAGACAGCTACATGATTCTACCTCTGTTAACCACTTACTCTACTTGTGTTGACTCTATGTTTAACTAAGAAATAGGAATGCAACATGTGAGCTTCCTTCCATATCCCTCACAGTCTTCTCTCTTAAACCATTTTATGATCATCTAGCACCTTTTCATCCTTGTAACTACCAGTTTTGTACAATGTCTCACATACTTTCTATATTTTATGAGAATCCTGTTGTTAATTAATGGTTAATTGTTAACTCATATACTATGTAAGATCACTCTAAGATACCATTTTCAGTTGCTGGTTAGGGGCTATGGTAATCTATGAGAATGACCCCCACAGGCTCATGTATTTGCCTGTTTACTCCTCAGCTGTAAAACTAAGAAGGATTAGAGGGTGTAAATGTTGTGGCCTTGTTGGAGAAAGCATGTCACTGGGAGTGGGCTTTGTAGTTTCAAAAGTCCATCTCAAACTCAGAGTCTCCCTCAATCCTGCTGCCTGCAGATCTCAGCTACTTGTCCAACACCACAGCCTGCCTGCCTGTTACCATTCTCCCTATCATGATGATAATGGGTAAAATCTCTGAAACTACAAGTAAGCCTCCAGTTAAATGCTTCTCCATTTGTAAGTTAACTTGGTCATGGTGTCTTATAGCAAGAGAACACTAAGAGAAGGAATAATATAGTTTTATATATAAATACAAATATATAGCATACACAAATTAATAAAAATCTAAGAGTTTAGTCATTATAAACTTACTATCACATATGTATCCAATGAGAACGTGTTACTGACAATGGGACTGAGTTCCAGTGAGTAATAATAAATGAGATATTAATTACAAATATGTACTTTAGGGAGATGAGAGAGATAGCTCAGTGGTTAAGAAGACTAGTCATTCTTCCAGAACTCTAAGATTTGGTTCCCAGGAACCACCTGGAGGTTCACAACCATGTACAACTCCAGTTCTAGTGGATCCAGCCCCCTCCTCTGGTATTCTTGGCACCAGGAATGCACATGATATACAGGTATATACTCATGCAAAATACCTGTACACATAAAATAATTTTAATATACACTTAAACATTTTTGAGTAAATAAGAAGCTGTTGAAGGCCACTGGGATAGGTTCCATGTAGAGGAAGGAAACAAGAAAAGCAGGTGACTAACTAGCATTGCCTTCATATCACTCCATCCTGCTACCATGCTTTTCACAATAAGAAAAATATTACTTTTGAAATATGAAAGCAGTAGAAAATAAAGGTAATACAAACTTACATAAATTATAAAAAATATAAGCTATCATTTAGTATCTAACTCATAGAGTTTGTTGCAAAGACTATATATAGTAATTCATACAAAGTGATAACCATGAAGCTGAAAAGTCAAGGCCTTTGAAAACGGGATTGTGTGACTTGGGTCACTGTCACCCCTACTGCTAAGTTTGCTTTTCCTTAGGCCTCGAGGGCTTGTACTACAGAAACAATAGCACTCATTAAACAATTCTATTATGTAAAAATGAAGCTGCAATTAGATAAATATTGCACAATAGAAAAGAGATGGCAATATTTTGACTTTGAAGACTTCATAAGAACTTCAAGAGCCATCTAAAGGCATTGTGCTCAGTCCTAACATTTGAAATGATGAATACCTGGGTCCAGGATATGGACCCCATGTTGGGGGAGACTTGAGAGGACAGATTGGTTAACAATACAATGGCTCTTCTTGAATCCTGCCCAAGAGGAAAAAGTCTATTTCCAACACAGAAGTGCCATCCTAACCACGGCCTGCCTACAAATGCTCCAACCTATTTATAATCCATGAGAACTGAATCTGGCCATTAGAGTACCACTACCAGTGAAAATCAAAATATGAAGGCAGCTTCATAAATGTTGTAGATACATTGGTCTTACTACTCACATGGAATCAACCTTTTCTTCAGGGCCTTGTACTTGACCTGTCACTGTGCCTTTGCTTGTGTTCTTCACCCAGCCAACCAGACCTCTCTTCTTAGCTTCTCCTTCTGTGTACTGGTTTCAGGAAGAAACAAGAGAGGGCAAGTCCATCAATAGAAGACTATACTTGTAACACAACTCTAATATTCAGAAACTGCTAACCTTGTAATATTTACTTATTTAATTTCAAAAATGGAGTCTACAGACTACAGAGATGGTTCTGTGGTTAAAAGCACTGGCTGCTCTTGCAGAGGACCAGGTTTCAATTCCTAACACCCATACAGTTGCTAATAACCAACTATAATTCATATTTCAGGAGATCCAATGCCTTTTTTGGCCTCTGTGGGCATGTATGCAAGTAGTACATAGACACACATGCAGGCAAAGGACTAATACATATAAAATAAAATAAAATAAAATAAAATAAAATAAGCCTATGCAGTTATGTAGCTGACCTACGGTGATATCACTATTTATAAGATCAGTGCAATTAGACAAAATAAACCAACAGAGAGAAGTGGTTCAGAAATAGTTTCTATTACATTTCTCAGATTCATAAAATTCTATTGTGTTTTCCTCACATCCATTAATGATGAATAACATTGCTAATCTGGGCTTCAAAGTCTGATGAACATCGGATTCTCAATCATTGACTTAAAAATATGTTTATGATCAACATAAAATACATACAGGCAGAAATTGACACAAAATTATTTCAAAAGTTCCAGTAAAAATAGAAATAATTTTAATAATGAAATCAAACCATCAAGAACACCAAGGGCTAGCGCACAGTCAGGGGGTTATGATGATAAGCTGACTCTAAATTAAGGCAATCGAGAAAATAATGAAAATGGGCACAACGGACTGTTAACAGAATTATCCTGAAATACTGAAAGGCTTGACTGATGCAGACATGAGGGGACTCTCAGAGTTAGCAACCAGAGATTTAAATAGTGATGCCAAGGTCAGAAAATATAACCTATAATTAACTTTTAGGGAAGGGGTGCTTTTAAAATAAAATCAAAAGTGTATGTGGGGAAGGTTACTGCTAAGATGTTCAATACTAGCATCCCTCACTTTACAGTGAGAGATGTGCCCCTGGCCTGAGAGGGTTTCTATCTAGAACACAGGAGAGAACCATAATTTTATCTAGTACATGTACACAAATGCCTAGTTAGAATCACTTGCCAGAATACTTTTGAAATTCATAGAAAATGCTAGCTAAAATGCAGGAAAGCTGTAATAAAACTTTAAAGGCACTTTTTTTTTATTAGATACTTTCTTTATTTACATGTCTTATGATATCTCCTTTCCCAGTTTCCCCTCAGAAAAAAGAAAAAATAATAAAATAAAATAAAAATTAAAAAAAATGAAAACAAACAAACAAAAACTCTGTTCCCTCCCCACTCCCCCTGCTCAACAACCCACCCTCTCCCCATTCCTGGCCCTGGCATTCCCCTACACTGGGGCATAGAACCTTCACAGGGCCAAGGGCCTCTCCTCTCATTGATGACTGACTAGACCATCCTCTGCTTCATATACTGCTGGAGCCATGAGTCCTACCATGTGTACTCTTTGGTTGGTGGTTTAGTCCCTGGGAGCTCTGAGGGTACTAGTTAGTTTATATTGTTGTTTGTCCTAAGGGGCTGCAAACCCTTCAGCTCCTTGGGTCCTTTCTCTAGCTCCTTCATTGGGGACCCTGTACTCAATCCAATGGCTGTAAGTCTCTACTTCTGTATTAGTCAGGTACTGTCAAAGCCTCTCAGGAGACAACTATATCAGGCTCCAATCATCCAGCACTTACTGGCATCCACAATAGTATCTAGGTTTGATGATTAAATATGGGAAGGGTTCCCAGGTAGAGCAGTCTCTGGATTGTCCTTCCTTCAATCTCTGCTCCATACTTTGTTTCTGCAACTCCTTCCATGGGTATTTTGTTCCCCCTTTTAAGAAGGAATCAAGTATCCAAACTTTGGTCTACCTTCTTCTTGAGCTTTTTGTGGTTTGTGGATTGTACTTTGTGCAAAGGCACTTTTAATAGAAATCACAATCAGTAGTTTCAAGAAAATATCAGTTGTCAAGGACATGATACAAGAAGTAGGTTAGAGCCAGGCGGTGGTAGCGCACACCTTTAATCCCAGCGCTTGGGAGGCAGAGGCAAGTGGATTTCTGAGTTCGAGCCCAGCCTGGTCTACAGAGTGAGTTCCAGGACAGCCAGGACAATGCAGAGAAACCCTGTCACGAAAACCAAAAACAAAGAAAACAAAAAACAAAAACAAAAAAAAACAAAACAAACAAACAAAAAGTAGGTTAGAACTGGGTAGAAAACAGCTCTGTGATTAAATCACTAGTAAAAGAAGGAGGGATATAAAAATAAGAAACAGGTTTCACTTACCATTCTGAAGCAAACACCTGAATGAAAAAACAAAAAGAAATGTCAGTTTGTTTGCCTCTTACAAACTATACATTTTCTGCCATAACTTGCCTCACTTAAAGGGTAAGTAGCAAAAATGAATGAGAATGTCAGTATCCGAATGTACTCAATGGGTCTTCTTAAAAAATATTTTCTTTTAAAATAAAGGCTTTTTGGAAAAATTATTCAAAGCCAAAGTATATAATGAGAGACTGAGTTACACTTTCATCATATTTAAAAACATTTGTTAAAAACACAGTTGATCTGGTGGTACAGGCCTGTAATCCTGGCCACTGGAGAGGCCGAGGCAGAAGGCTAACACGTTTAAGTCCAGTTTAGGCAACACAGAGAATTCAAGACCAACCTGGGAAACTTTGTCTCAAGATAATAAGGATAAGAACAAAGATGAGATCATCTATGCATGCAGCTCAGTGATACATTTTCCCAGTATGTATAAAGCCCTAGAGAGTCCCCAATTTCATAAAACTGAATTAATTAATTAGATAATGAACACTTCAGAGAGAGTAGGTGATATTTACTTTTCTCCAGTTTTTAGAATTTCTTTTTTTAAATAGAAGAACTAAATTCAAGTTTAAATAGCTTAAATTGTTTCTAACTATAGTCAGCATCAGGAAATGAAATATGTTTGACCTCAGCTGGGCTTCTAGCGCCTCATGATTAATGGAAATTAATGCCAATGAAAATGATCCCTGTAGACCCTCTGGTGTAGCTGATATTACATGCATACTGTGGAGCACATGGTTGAGTAGTATTGCTCATGTTAGTTATTTTTTCTCTTTCTAGACTGTGGCAGACAAGGCTGTTCCATTTGTAGTTTGGGGATTTGGCTCATTGGCAAGACATTAGTATAGCATGCTTGAGGAGCTTGGTTCCATCTTCAGTGACAAAGCTGTACTTGTATATAGATACAGACACCCATCCACAAAAAGAATGCTAGCAATTTTATATCTCATGTTTTATATCTACAACCAAACAGTGATACATAGAGAACTGGGTTTTCCGAGAATGAAACAAGATGCTAGATAGTTCCAAATTATCAAGAATATAGCCTGAAGACTTGGATCCACCACAGAAGGCCTAGTACATCTCTCCTAAACAACAGATCTCAGGTCATCCCCTCAAACTGTAAATATAAAGCTAATTGATCAATTATCCTAGATATGATCTCCATATGTGTACCATGGCATATACACTCACAGACTTACATAAAATAAGTAAATGTAAATATTTTTAAAAGTACCAGCCTGGGCTACAGGTTAAAAAAAAAATCCTACCAAACACATAACACAAACACACACACACCATCACCACCACCACTACTACCATCACAGTAGGTCCACACAATAGAATATTACTCAAGAACACAAGTACCACCATGTACTTGTATAAGAACCAAATGCAGTGTGTATAGTAGAGGATTGCAAAGTCGATCATCAATGGGAGAGAGGCTCTTGGCCCTGTGAAGGTTTTGTGCCCCAGTGTAGGGGAATGTCAGGGCCAATAAGTGGGAGAGGGTGGGGTGACAAGCATGGGGAGTGGGGAGGCAACAGGGGTTTGTTCTTGTTGTTTTTGTTTGTTTGTTTGTTTTTTGGAGGGGAAACTGGGAATGGAGAAATGTACATGTAAATAAAGAAAATATCTAATAAAAATATATGTACAAAAAAATAAAATCAATAAATTTAAAAAATGAAAAAAAAAAAGAACCAAATACAGTATGCTAAGCAAAAGAAGCCAAACTTACGTATAATGTATAATTATATTCTGGAAAGGCAAAGCTACAAAGGCTGAAAATAGACTGTTGCTAAGGCCTGGGATGGAAAAGAGTGCCACCAAGAGGTTCAAGAGAACTTTCTGGGGTCACAAGGCTATTCTCTGAACTGTGTTGATGATTCCATGACCTCTTCAGTTGCCAAAAGAAACTGAGTGTAAAAAAAGCAGAAATATTACCAATTGTAAATTATGCTTTGGTGGAAAACAATTAGGAAAATCTTTGATGGGGAAGTTACCAAGAACAGATCCAAGCACCTCCAAGGGGGTGAAAAGGTGGAGCTTGCACACAGACGCAGGGCCTAGATAGGAGCCTGTGAAAGCTCACAAAGGTGTTTTATAAATTTGTCATGTCTCCTAATGGCAGTAGACTATAGAATCAAATAAATGGAACAAAAAGAGCAGTCAGGGAATGAAGACAGTGTAATGTCACCAGTGGAATTTTTCTGAGACTATACAGATATTCTTAAATACATGTAGAGTGTACAGGAATGATGTGTGTGAAGAAGAATTGATGAGAAGAGCCAGAAGGCAACCTATTATCCATGGATGGAAAGCTGTCAGCCTGTGGATATACAAGGAAACAGCAGAAAGCCACACTATAGTTCCACAGCACAAGCCAAGTGCCTCAGAATACAGTAAGTGCTTACCAAGTACACGGCCGAACAACTCCAGGCTGTGCTGAACATATTCCTCTGAGCTGCTCAACCTCAACAACCCCATGTATGAGCACTGAGAAAGGAAAGGCCAAGAGCCACTTATGTAAAAAGGACTTGGAGGTCCGGGTTTAGTCAGGGACAGAGCACAGCCCTAACATGCACAGGGCCCCAGGTTCAAGCCACAGCATCATGAAAAGAGTTTTTAAAAATGACATGATCTCTTTCTTATGTAAGGCAGAGTCTACAAACCACCAGTCACTGGGAGTTTTCTTAAAGACAGCACTTCAGACTTGACAGAACTCTGTGCCTAAAATCTAGGGAATCCACTGTTACATATTAAAGCATGCAGCCAGTAGCTGGTAGACAGGTTTGTGGGAGGCTCGCAAAGAGTTTCCACTTCGGTAGAGTCATATTACATACAGGTCAGGTATGAAGTCTAGCAGTGCAGCATTTGGCTATCATGAACAAGGCCCTGGGTTCAAGTCCTAGTGATGGCTTCTCATCAGGTTGGTTCAGTTGGTATGGATGAGAAGTGATATGTTCACTTGTCAAGTCTGCCTTACTAACTTGAAATCTAGTAGTGTATAAGAAGCCTTGGATGATGGATGGCAAACTCTAATCTCCTGTACCCTATCATGACCTGGTGTTAGAGCTGTCTGGGTGACCTGGCAGTTCAGGCTGTTCCCTCCACCATTAATACTTACTGCCCTAGAAAGAGAGTCCATGTCACTTCTTGCCCTTAAAAAGAGCAACATCCTTTCGGTATTTATGAACAACAAGGAAAAATGAAGGCTTATAATGCAAACAGGGGCTGAGAACATGTGTCAGTCAGTTAAATGTTTGCTAGACAAGCAAGAAGACCAGAATTTGGATCCTCAACACCCATGTAAAAGCATGTATCCTATTGACACCTACAAACCCAGCTCCAAGAGGAAAAGAGGCAAGAAGACCACTAGAGCTTGCAAGCCCTGGGTTTAGGAAAAAAAATATTGCCTCAAAGAATAGATGGTAACAAAGAAGAAGACAAATATTTCTTTGGTCCTCCATGTGTACACAAACACACATGTGCAATGTATTCACACATATACAAAAACAAATCCTTTAAAAAAAATAAGACAGGGGCTAGAGAGATGGCTTAGCTGTTAAAAGCTAGGCTTACAATAAAAAAATAAAATAAAATAAAACAGAAAATAATTGAGGAAGATATCTGACATCAACTTCTCCACACAAACAAAATGAGACATGTATGAAAATGCTATCAGGAAACATGTTATGTCTGAGCCCGGAGCTGATCCTGTGCCACAGCTATCCATACCCAAATACCTCTGGAAGAGACCTGGTCTCCCAGGAGTGTTAACAAGCCTGTGAGCACAGGAAAGACCATGATTTCTGTTTAAATTCCTGGCGTAAGAGGGACCTGCCCAGAGCCATCAGAACACAGGAAATGAGGAACAGCTAGGGACAGGATCCTTCCTGTTTCCATCTGCACCCCAGAGCTGACCCTGTGCTACAGCTCTCCATACCCAAATTCCTCCCAGAGAGAATTGGTCTCCAGGAGTATTGACACACAGCCTTGCAGGAGGAACAAGCCACAGAGACAGCAAGACCAGCTAACAGCAGAGATAACCAGATGGCAAGAGACAAGGGCAAAAACATAAGCAACCGAAACCAAGGCTACTTGGCATCATCAGAACCCAGTTCTCCCACCATAGCGAGCCTGGATACCCCAACATACCAGAAAAGCAAGTCTCTGATTTAAAAAATCACATCTCATGATGATGATAGAGGATAGAGGACTTTAAGAAGGACATAAATAACTCCCTTAAAGAAATACAGGAAATACAGGTAAACAGCTATAAGCTCCTAAAGAGGAAACACAAAAATCCCTTAAAGAATTACAGGAAAACACAATCAAACAGATGAAAGAATCGAACAAAACCATCCATGATCTAAAAATGGAAATAGAAACAATAAATAAATCACAAATGGAGACAAACCTGGAGATAGAAAACCTAGGAAAGAAATCAGGAATCATAGATGCAAATATCACCAACAGAATACAAGAGATAGAAGAAAGATTACCAGGTGCAGAAGACACCATAAAAAACATTGACACAACAGTAAAAGAAAACACAAAATGCAAAAAGCTCCTCACCTCCCAAATCCAGGAAATCCATGACTCAATGAGAAGACCAAACCTAAGGATAATAGGTATAGAAGAGAACAAAGATTCCCAACTTAAAAGGCCAGTAAATATCTTCAACAAAATTATAGACGACAACTTCCCTAACCTAAAGAAAGAGATGCCCATAAACATACAAGCCTAGAGAACTCCAAATAGACTAGACCAGAAAAAAAATTCCTCCTGTCACATAATATTCAAAACACCAAATGCGCAAAGCAAAGAAAGAATATTAAAAGCAATAAGGGAAAAAGGTCAAGTAACATATAAAGGCAGACCTATCAGAATTACACCAGACTTCTCACCAGAGACTATGAAAGCTAGAAGATCCTGGGCAGATGTCATACAGACCCTACAAGAACACAAATGCCAGCCCAGGTTACTATACCCAGCAAAACTCTCAATTACCATAGATGGAGAAACCAAGATATTCCATGACAAAACCATATTTACAAAATATTTTTCCATGAATCCAGCCCTACAAAGGATAAAAGATGGAAAACTCCAATACAAGGAGGAAAACTACACCCTAGAAAAAGCAAGAAAGTGATCTTCTTTCAACAGGAAACATGTTATTTTGTAGGCTACTTTTTAAAACAAACTAATAATTTTTAAGCAAGTTTTTGAAAGTTCAGACTATATTCATGAGCAATAGTTATTATGCTGAGAGCAATATAATGTTACAGATAGAATATATACCCAGAGGCCCAAAGTTAGGATTATCAAACACAGTTAAATATGCAAATCCATATTACAGCCTCAAAAGATTAAATCCCAGGCCCAAAACCCCCCCCCCCCCCACCATAGTAAATGGTAAACTTACTTAAGAACAGCTGAGTCATGCTCCAGCTGAAGAAATTGTATTTTCCACCCAAGGTTTTTATCTCTCAACTTATCTATTATCTAGTGCAAGAACCTCCCTGTCTCCCTGCATCCAGTTCTGCCTTCCACTTACTCTTCACAAACTAGGTAAGATGGTTTTCTTCCCTGAAGCAAAACCAAATCCCTTTCTTCCCAAGTTTAAAACCCTCTAGTGACTATTCATGATATTGAAAGTAAAATGGATTCTGGTCATCACATTCCACATGTCTTTGCCAACCTGTTACCTTTCAGCCTGCTATTCCCCTCTGTGGTACTTGAATTAAAAATGCACCCTACCCCCCCCCCACCATAGGCTCATGTATTTGAACACTTGGTCCCTGTCTGGTGCTATTTGGAGGGGGAAGTATGGAACCTTTAGGAGGTGCTGCCTTGCTGGGGAAGTATGTCACTGGGGTGGGATTTGAGGATTTACAGTCTCACTTTCCAGTTCACTCACTCTGCTTTTTTTTCACTTCCACAGTTCCTATACAGAATTGGCACACTGACTATCACATGCCATTATATACACTTAGCAATTCATTTTATTTCTGATCTTCATAGTAAATGGTAACTTCAGTGAGGGCAACATCTTTCTGCTAGAATAGAGCTCCACACACAGGTGTTGCATAGGTACAAAAAAAAGAGAGAGAGAGCAAGAGAGATAGTTGAAGAATCTCTGTAACAATTCATTATTAACATTATAAATATATATATTTATAGCCATATCAATTAGAATTTAAGCTCACTTTTAACATAAGGATACTACATTTATTGCATTAAAAGTTCTGGAATAAATCTTAAGAATTCTACACTGATTCTAGGAAAAGCTTACATAAGTAATAACAGAGACAGAATACATAATATGTATCTGTGTATATACTTACATATATCATGTATGCATCTGTATAAAAACATGACTATATGCATTGACATAAAAGATAGCAGAGTTTTTAGGTAATATCTATATTGATATTATCTAGGTATAGAACATTAGATATATACATATATAATGTACACATATATGTACAACATATATACACACAAAAAATCTTTGACTTGGGAGTCTTATAAAAGAGAGGATTTTGGATAGGAAACTGAGCAAGATATGGTGACTACTAATTTCCACTGGCTCTTTAATACTGATTTGTTATAAATCCAAGCACATATGTGAATTTGATTTAAACTCCCAAAGTTTTACATTTAAAAGTATTTGTAACTATGAATGGTAGGGACACACATACACACACACACACACACACACACACACACACATATCACATATGTGTACACACACACTTATACATATGTACATATACATATATGTGTGTGTGCACTCGCATGCATGTGTGTATGTGTGCGTGTTTTAAGACAAGGTATATATATATATAAAATATATATAATTTACATATATTAAAACAACTACAGGATCCATTTAAGAAACATAGTTTCAGTCCAATTTCATAGTACCTAACCAACTCTTTAACCCAGGTCACTGCTCAAGCACTGGTATTTGGGAGAAAAAGAACAGTTGAATCATATATGAAAGATGTGCTAAATACTTAGAAATTGAGGTTGTCTTCGTGGCATATCTAATGTTTGAGGGATAAGACCATATGATTGTTTTGTATCATCTTTAAATGTTGATTATGTTTTCTATTATATGAATGCTTGTGACAGTTGCTGCTAGCAGACTATATAAAACTCTGTCTCCCTTCCTAACAGAACTCTAATTTTCACCTATGAGCAGCAAATGACCTGTTTTTACCAGTCTTCCCACCACTTACTTCATAGGGGTGGTCCGTGAGACAAGTGAAGTTGTCATTCAAAGGTTAGGAAAGCTCTCCTATTGGGGTTAACAAAGAATATATGACTGGAGTGCCAGCAGCTACTTTGAAACCATAAGGCCTTGGAGTTGACTTGCTAAGAGCTTTAATATGCTAGGAAATGGAGGGCTAAGGAAGGGATGGAATGAAAGTCAGGAATGAGAAGTGGTCTTTGGGCAGAGGTAGTGTGGGAAAGTAGTAGAAATATTCTGGAACTAGATAACTGTAACAGCTTGAAATATTGAATATACTAAGAAAGAATGTTGTTATTTAACATAATATAAAATATGTCAATATCTAAAGATCCTATGAAAATGGAAGGACAAAAACAAAACAGGACTGCAGTGTAGGCCTTTCTACCTTTACCTGAAGAACAAGGGATGTGCGGTGACTCATGTCATCATGCAGTGCCACATGGTTCATGACCTGCTCTAGTGCTCATGAAGGTATTGAATTTAACCTGCAATGCTGATCACAATGCATTATATGCAAGTACCTGGCACTTCCCCAAAACTCTGCTCTCTTTCTTCCCTGTCAATAACTCAGAGAATGAATTAGGTTATTATTTATTGGGCCCTTTATTTTAAATCCTTAGAAGGGATATGTCAAGTAGTCTCAAGATCTCCAGCTCAGCAGCAAGCCGTATAGAAATCATCAAAGTTTCATAGCCCATTTGAATCTTCTAGAATCTTTCCAAAAAGACTGACCCCAAGTTTCCTGTATACTGTGTAGTGGAAAACCATATAAGTAGAAACAAAAGGCAAATATGGAGACGTTTTTCCTGCAGTTTATCAGTTGTGGCTAGAACAGAACATTCCAGTCAGGGCCTCTGTTGGAGAACAGGCTTCTATTGAGCTTTCACAGCTCCCTGCCTCCATCCTGCATCTACCTGATAAAGAGAAGGGGAGCTGATATGACATATTGCTCTAGAAACTGGGACAAACATAGCCCTTTCTGCCATGAGACACCCAAGTGCAATGTGTTGCTCAGTCAAGCTCAGTTAGCAGCAGCCTGTTCCTTACTTGATGGAAAGAGACAGAAAGCACAATTGAGTATTTGCAAAGGAAATATCCTTTAAATCTACAAGGAAACATTGACATTCAAAGAAACCATATGATGAGTCTAAATGCCTGAATTCTCTTTTATAACGTATTTACCTATGTAATGCATGCCTTCATCTTAGGATCTGAGTGCATATGCCATTCTGAATGCAGAAAGTGAGCTAGTTGCTGCTCTACAAATCCGCCTTTATGATTTCAAAGCAGTGTTCATTAATTCCATAAAATGTGTTTGTTTATGTGGTTTCACATGTGTACTTTGGACATAGTCAAAACCCTCATTGCCTTTCTTGTCCCCTCCCAACTTCCCACTGGTCCCCTCCCCTCAACGCATTTTACTATCTTTAATTGCCAAAATCACTTTTCTTTATAAGAAGGAAAATTCTGCCTAAGCTTTCTCCATGGTCAAGGGCATGCTCTCTGGAGCTACGTGACGTGGCAGCATCTTTCAAACAGTCACTACCTCTTCTCAGAGCTAAGTATCACTGCACTGCAGTTTAATGCAAGACATGGTTGAAGTCCCTACCAGAGGCAGCAGCCCAATGTGAGACAATATAACAAGCCCTCAGCCTGACCTTCAAAATAGTATCCTTTCTAAGATAGTGGGGAACACACACCTGGGAACACAAATAAATGTAGCAGTAAACAGCATAAATGAAAGGAAATGAAAACAGGCAATGTAGAAGAACTGTCAGCAAACTGAAGAACAACAGAGGTGTCAGCACACTTATACTTCTTGACCCTAATGTACTTAAATTTCTAACTCCTAAAATGCAGGTTTTCTATTGTCTATACAGGGGAAGATATGTATATATAAATCATGTGATAAAGCCATTAGTAATTCATCATGGTTTATATTTGAAGTAATATTTCTTTTCCTTTTTCTTTCTTTTCTCTCCTTCAACATCCTTCCCCTCTACCTTTCCTCCTTTGAGACAAGATGTCACTATGAAGCCCAGGCTGGCTTTGATTTTGTGATCCTCCTGCCTCAGCCTCCTGATTACTGGTATGTACCACTACATCTAGCTTAAACAAACTTTGAAAAAAATACTATATCAGTATTCCAATAAGCTTACCCTATCTAAAAAACCCAGATGCTACTAGCAAACCAAACTCCAGCTTTTCTAAAGCAAATGTAAATGAAGACATGGCCAAGATGCCTTTCCAAGAGTGTTAGTATTCACCAGAAAGATAACAAAGCATCAAATCTTCGGTTAACTGTTTTCCTTTTCTTCAGTCTATTATTCTAGGGGAGAACTGCAACTAAACATCCGTAGCAACATTGTAAGCCAGGCCACAGCTACAAATGCTGTAACAAAGACCCATACTCCTGTCAGGAATCTGTCTGAAAATCTTGCCCACCCCTCAACATCCCTTCCACCCCCTACTAATAGAAATTCACAAAGAAAACAAACACCATAAAGCTTCTATGGGAGGGAGAGATTTGTAAAAGGGAAAGATAGCAAAGGGGAAAATGTTAAAGGTAACTTTCCAGTAGAGAACCAGCAAACACTATCTTTGGAGCTCAAGGTCAGCAGAAGTGTGATGAGTCTCCATGACACCTGTCACACACAATGGGAATGGGGCGTTACCTCTGTGGTCTTTTGTCCTCAAATTCATAACCTAATCTTCTCATGTCAAAGCTCAGGTAAGGGCTGGCAAGATGGCTCCCAGGAAAAGACCTCTTTAAGGCTGATGGTTGAGTTCAATCCCCAGGACCCACAAGGTAGAAAGCAAGAAGCTAATTCCCTAGGCTGAAGAAATGGTACAGTGCTTAAGTGTACACATGTACTATTTGTCTAATAAACCTGAGTTCAGATTCTAACAGCCAAGTCTGGTGGTTCTTGTGGACAAGTTCCAAGAAAAAAGTATTTGCTATATCTATAGCTGCATACCACTTACCAGATGTGTCAATCTGCTCAAATAAGGACAACACATCTGGCATAGCAGCTACAATCCCAGACACTACTTGACTGATGTTTCAGTAGTCAACTGCCATTCTCCTCAAGTTTGTGAAATCGGTCATGC
The DNA here is from genome assembly GCA_019843815.1 of Montemys delectorum. Taxonomy (NCBI): domain Eukaryota; kingdom Metazoa; phylum Chordata; class Mammalia; order Rodentia; family Muridae; genus Montemys; species Montemys delectorum. The sequence goes on along the minus strand of JADRCD010199142.1, from coordinate 19,381 downwards.
CATGGATTTTCAGCACTCTCCAAGCTTGCAGACGAAGCTTTAGTAATCATAGGTGTTGGCAAACTGGAAAGCCTATTCCAGATACTTAAAAGATTCATCCTTGGGCTAGAGAGATGGCTCAGTGGTTAAGAGCACTGACTGCTCTTCCAGAGGTCCTGAGTTCAAATCCTAGCAACCACATGGTGTCTCACAACCATCTGTAATGGGACCCGATGCCCTCTTCTGGTGGGTCTGAAGGGAGCAATTGTGTACTCATACATAAAATAAATAAATGGGGCAGAGGTGAGCAGGGATGGAGTGAGCAGAAAAAAAAAATCATCCTGGTTGCCCTACAACCAGTTCTAATACAAAATCTGTATTAATCAGGCTTCTCTAGAGTAACAGAACTTACATAATGAGTCAATGTTCATAGAAAGCAGATTTATTAGAATGATTTACAGGCTGTGGTCCAACAAGTCCAACAACGGCTCCCTATGAGTGCAAAGTCCAAGAATCCAGTACTTGCTCAGACCACAAGACTACATGTCTCAGTATACACCAGAATCACAAAGATCACAAAGAATCACTCTAATGCCAGTGGAGGAATGGACTTGCTAGCAACCATTCAAACGAAGGCAAGCAAGCAAAGACAGCAAGCTTCCCTCTTCCATGCCCCGCCCTCCCACAGAAGGCCAGGCCCAGACTAGAGGTGGGTGGGTGTTTCTACCTCAAACAATATGAATTAAAGATGTGTCTGATCACCTCAAAGATCAGGATCAGAAGTAGATCTTCCCACTTCAAATTAAGCAAAACCGCTCTCAGGTATGCTCTCCATTTTTGGGTTTCAGTTAGTTCCAGACATGGTCAGGTTACCAGAGTATCAAAAGTACTAACCAGGCTCAACACCACTTAGCTTCTGAGACCAGGCAGGACTTGATGGAGTATCGCCATGACTCCTGGTATCTTTTCTAAAAGTACAAACTCAACAGTCGCTTTTCAATTTTCGCGCTCACTCGTGCAGTCTTTCCTAACCCTGACCTCACACTCGTCGGCTGTGATTTTCCTACTGCTCTTTTCACAGAGAAAAATCTCTGAAACAAAAGCTCATTATAAACACAAACACTTTCATCCATCTTTAACCTTACCCTGTATACATTGCCCCAAAGTGTAAAACATCTACGGAATATCAAAATTAAAGGATAATATTCTCCCTCTCCCTTTAGACAAGGATCCATTTTAAGAAAATTCCAGTTTTCCTGCTTAGAAATAAATTTCCAATACAAACTCACATTTTAAATCTACTAATGGTTACCATTAAAGCTTATTGCTAAAGGAAGTTAAGAAAAGTCTCCCATAATATCCCCTTCCCACCCCACCCCCACACAGCACATCTGACGTGGGGGTGCGGATGGAGATCTAAGAAATTCTCAGGTATTCCAAACAATGGAATAAAATTATGTGGAGAAGGTGGAATGGAAACACCACTCAAACAGAAAGTTATATCTTCGTAAAAGGACATTATTTTATGTTGAAAACCAGAGCCTCAACTTGGTAAGAGCAGGCTGCACTACAGGCTTACAGGCCAGCTCGCCCTTGGTCTGGCACAGAGCATCCATTCCAGGGCTTGGTGACTTTTAGGCAAGCACTCTACTGAGCTACATTTCCAGTCTCAAAAGTTTTCTTCTTGTAAATGGATAATGATATACATTAAATAGTTACAGTATTTATACTCCATTAGATAATTTCCTCGTGTGTAGACCAAGCTGGTCTTGAACTCAAATATCCACCTTCTCCTGCCTAAGGACTGCCTGCACCACCATGTCAAGTTGCGTTAGAAAAATTTAAAAGAATGTTTTAACGTTTTAACTTACAAATATAAAGATTTAAAATAAGTCAGACATTATGTTCTATTCATCTATTTAAGCTTATAATCAAACAAAAAATTTTAAAACTTCATTTAAAAGGTCCGGGAGCGTCATTCAGTAATCTAGTGCGCAAATGTAAGACTGTGTATAAATATATAAGGTTCAATCTCCAAAACCCAGGAAGGAAATAATTGCTAGTTAGTTGGAGAGGGACTACAACCACTGACAAAGTAAATCATCCAGTATCATTCAGGTACCCTTGCTATGACCAACAACCTCTGCTTTTCCTCCGCACTTAGGCGTTTTCCCATAGACTTGCAGCGGCCCCTTCGGGTAGCCAGGGTGACCTCCCTCCGCCCGGCGCTAGCCCTCCCACGCACGCGCACTACCCTTCCTCCCAACCCGGGGATGCTGTGTCATGGCTGAGCGGAAGTTGCTGCCTCAGAGAGAAGACCATCCCTAAGATGGGTGGCGCAAGCTTCCTCTTCTCCCTCCCGCGGCCTCGTCTTGGCCTCCCAGGTCATGCCGTACCTTGCACCGTCCCGAACACTTCGTAGTCCACAGACTTGAGCGGCTCCGCCATGGCGGCCAGCCTTCTCGCGAGCAGCCTTAGCGGAGTGTGCGGTGCGGAGACTGAGACGGCCGCCAGGGGAAGGAGGCTCATGGGCGCTGGGACCGACGCCCAGAGGCCGGGACAAGAGCGCGCCGGGTCGGGTCCTGCGTCGGAAGATGGCAGATGACCGCAGTCCGCAGTGAGGGCGGAGGGACACTGGGCGCCGAGGGACACTGGGCGCCGGGCTCCCAAGCAAGGTGCTCCCCTTCTGCGTTCCCCGGAACCCGGTTGTCTAAAGAAAACGGAGGCTTGTGCCAAGGTCGGACATGTGAGGGGATTAAAGCAACTAATAAAGTCATCTACCCACTGACGTTTACTTCACGCGCACACACACACACACACACACACACACAAATTTTTTTCTATAAGGACGAAAGTAGGAGAGCGACTTGTTGGGAGGACAGAAGGGTAGAGTCTGAGTGGGTAGTGATGAGAAGGATAATAGGGGATGAAAATTACCAAAATTCATTATATACAAGGATAAAATGTCAAAGAACATTTAAGTTTTAGGTGTTTTTATATAGGTACACTGTAAAGAGTACATAGTGTACCCATGGATACACTGTAAGGAGATTAATTCAAGCTAATTAACTTTCATCTCATATCTGATTTCATTTAAGATTTTTAAATATATCATTCTTAACTATACTCACCATTGTGCAAATATGATAATCTCCACTTCGTATGAAAAAAATTTGTGCCCTTGAAACAATATCCCCATTTCTGACTCCTCCTGATTATGCCTGAGATAGGCATTTAAAATGAAGGACCTGCTTAGCTTAGTGGCACAAAAGGTATTTGCTCAGGGTGCTGGCTAGTCTTGACACAAGCCAGAGTAATCTTAGAGGAGAGAACCTCAATGGAGAAAATGCCTCCATAAGATCTAGCCATAAGACATTTTCTCAATTAGTGATTGATGGGGGGCGGGAGGGACCCCAGCCAGTTGTGGATGGTGCCATCCCTTGTCTAGTGGTCCTGGATTCTGTAAGAAAGCAGGCTGAGTAAGCCATGTGGAACAAGCCAGTGACCAATCCCCCCTCCCCCTTCCCACCAATGCCTCTGCATCATCGCTAGGTTCCTGCCCTGTTTGAGTCCCTGTCTTAACCTGATATGGACAGTGCTGTGGAAGTATAAGCCAAATACACCCTTTCCTCCCCAAGTTGCATTTTGGTCATTGTGTTTCATGACAGCAGTAAAAACCCTAACTAAGACAGTCAATGAATTAATTCTGAAATGTTCTGACAACTGCCAAATCTGTGGTGATTCTGAGCTAAACCAAAGTTAGGCTTGATCTTTTCATTCAGGCTGCTGAATCAGAAAGGTTTGTGCTAGCTTTGTTGCCCGCACAGACTGTGTTTGAATACTTGGGCCCATGGGGAGTGGCACTATGAGGAGGTATGGCCTTGATGGAGGAAGTGTGTCACTGTGGAGGCAGAGCTTTGAGGTTTCCTGTGCCCAAGTATGGAGTTCCCAGTAGGGAATCCTATCACCTCTTGACTGCCTTCAGATAAAGATGTAGAATTCTCAGTTCCTCCAGTACCATGTCTGCCTGCATGTTGGCATGCTTCCTGCCATGATAATGGGCTAAATCCCTGAAACTGTAAACTAGCACACTTAAATGTTTGCTTTCATAAGAGTTGCCTTGGTGATGATGTCTCTTCACAGCAATGGAAATACCTCAATCTCTATTCTAAATAGATATGATAGTGTGTAAGATGAGAATTTTTAACAGTTTTATCTAATGCTAACGGAAACAGTCATCCTGTCTGTTGTTATACAGTTTTGCTTTCATGGCCTTGATTATTGTTCACAGATATTTCAGTTGCCTGGGACAGTTAAGACAGTTTATATCTAAAGAATTGTATTTCCTAGTAAACTATTTGAAGTCTTATAGTAACCCATCACTGCAGATAATCAGGATAGAATTTTCAATAATCTGCCTTCTAAATTTCAAATACTTTTACATGTGAGAATTTGCCTTTCTTTCTTTGTTGGCCTCAATACCTTTATATTTCTTTACATCTGTCTACATTGAAGAGTCTACTACAACTTGATTAAATACTGTGTGCCATTTCTATCTTGGAACATATACACACAGAGAAAATCAGGGTCAGGCAAGGTGGTATACACCTTTAATTCCAACACTGGAGAGGCACAGGCAGGCTGACCTCTTGTGAGTATGAAGCCAGTCTAGTTTATATATTGAGATCCAGGGCAGCTAAGGCTACATGATGAGACCCTGTATCAAAATAAAGAGGTACCTTAAAACTTGGGTAGAGTGTGGTTAAGTCATTATTTTAAATAAGATATGTTCTAGAAGGGCTAGTCTGAATTAATTTACCTAATGAAGGTCTTGATATTGCAGAGACTTCTCTTCCTCTCATCTCCCAAGTCACTTCATGAAGACTATTGCTTTAAATTCTCTCCATTACATTCAGAACCAAATCCAAGGTCGCCAGCTTCCACTAACCTGCTATTGTGTGCTTCCTCAAATCCTGAAGGTGGCCCACTGCCAAGAGTTCATAGTACAACACAATAAAATCTCTGAAACCTATGTTGCCTGAAATGCCCACCCCCAAATCCCACCCCATGTGGCGCCTCCAGGTGCTTCCAGATCGTCCCTGCGGTGCTCAGTTGTTAGATTTTGCCCTATTCATTCAGCACATTTTCCCCATTAGTTCTGTGTCTTCAAAATCAATGACTGGGAAGGAGACATTTTCCTTTTCTTAATCAACCCTTAACTTCTCTCCACATTTACCCAGGAGTGCCTCTGCCAGCTATTATGTAGTTCTGTTTTAACTTTAGAAGTGCTATAGCAACAATTGACATTTGCTTAGCTAAAAAATGTACTGTCTGCCAACAGCTGAACATTAGCAAATGGAAATTTTTATGTACCATTTCACCATGGATCGCTGATAAAATGTGATTCTTTGACTTTAGAATTTTAAGCAAATGCTTCTAATATTAAGAAATTTTAAATAAAGAATTAGAAAAAAATTAGAAAATAAAATCAGTCATCCATGATCTTAACACATCTAATGTATTTTTTTCTGTCTCTCATGTGTTGTGTACATATATATATGTATGCATACATATGTATGTATTTAAATCCTCTCAGCATTAAACTATGACATGAATATAAAGCATGCATGCTTTAAGTATGAATTGAATTTTTGTTTTGTTTTTTTATATAATAGTCTAATATATATTTTAGACTATTATAAATATTTTAATAATTTTATGATATTTAAGTGTATATAACCATGAATTACCCTACAAAGCATCTGTTATTGCACATTAGGGCTGCTTCTCATTTTCACCATCATAAAAATATTATAAAAGAAATATGTATGTAGCTTCCTTTCTTTCTTTTTAGCATAGTCAGAAGCCAGGTCCCACAGTACAGCCATCTGACCTTAGATTCTCAATCCTCCTGCCTCAGCCTGCCTAGTGTGGGGTTATGGATATGTGCCACTATATCCAGTCTAAATCATTGTTTTTTTCCTCTTTTTTGCTTTGTTTTATTTTGTTTTGTTCTTATTTGTTTGTTTTTGAGACAGGGTCTCAATATGTAGCCCTGGCTGGCTTGGAATTTGCTGTGTAGATCAAGATGGCCTGGAATTCACAGAACTGTGCCTGCCTCTGCCTCCAAATGCTGGGATTAAAGGCATGCACCACTATGTCTAGCTGCATGTATTATTTTCTCTTTAAAAGATTTATTATTTTTATTTTATATATATGAATGTTTTACTTCCATATATGCCTATTTGTGTATGCTCAGGGCTTGAAGAGGCCAAGAAGAGAGCACTGAATTCTTTGGAATTGTAGTTACGTGTAGCTCTGTGTTGCCATGTGGGTCCTGGAGACCAAAACCAGGTCCTCTGTAAGAACAATAAGTACTCTTAACCACTGAACCATGTCTCTAGCCCTATATATATTGTTCTTAATACATATTCTTGAGTTATATTGAGTTATAAGCACTCTACAAAGTTAAACAGAGTACTGCCAACCCTGTGTATGATTGACTCATTTTACAAACAAATATATCCAGAATCTTCATATATGGAGAGGATTAAATTATATGAAAAGTTTGGATTTCATGATCTGAGCAACAGCTTTGGAATCAATAGGGAATAAATAGACTCTGTGTTAGAACATATTGAAATTAGTATTTAGTAGAATAATTCCCTTCACACAAACTTTTAAAGGAATCTATGAGTCAGTAGTGGTGGCATACCCCTGTAATCCTGCACTTCAGAAACTAATGGTTTGAATGTGAAGCAGTTCTCATAGGTTTATGTGCTTCAACACCTGGTAGGCACTTGTTTAGTGTTTTTATGGAATCTTCAGGAAGTGGAGCCAAGCTAAAGGCAAGGGGGAAGTTGAGGTTTATAGCTCAGACCTGTTTCTATCTCTATCAGCCTCCTGTTCCACTGAGGTGTGAATGAACAGCTGACACATAATCTTTTTTGTTGTTGTTTTGTTTTGTTTTGTTTCAAGAAAGGGTTTCTCTGTGTAGCCCTGGTTGTCCTGGAACTCACTCTGTAGACCAGGCTGGCCTCGAACTCAGAAATCCACCTGCCTCTGCCTCCCAAGTGCTGGGATTAAAGGTGTGAGCCACCACCACCCAGCTACATACTCTTGACTACAGTTGCTTTTCACCATGCTGTCCCCACCATGATGCACAGTATTCCTTCAAACCATGAGCCAAGGCAAACAAACCTTCCCTCACTTAAATTGTTCCTTGTCACATATTTGGTTACGGAAATGAGAAAAGTACCCAATACAATAAGTTAAGTTAGTAGAATCTTGATTTGAGGCCAGCCTGGGTTACATAGAAGGAATCTGTCTAAAAGGAAAAGAAAGGGAAAGGGACAGGAGGGGAGAAGTTGAGAAGGGAGATGTGTAGAGTGTAAAAGGGACCTTATTTGGGGTGTAGGACCACATTAATACACAAAAGATAGGAACTGTGCCTGTGGTTTAGGACCATGTTAGGGTAATACACAGAGAAGGGAAAGCTGCCTGTATTGTGGGTATAACATACAGCCAAGCAGAGAGCCCCTGAAATAAAAGACAGATGACAGCCAGCTGAGTAATTAGTTAGCTTTCTGAAAGAGGTTTTCTTCTTGTTAGAATTTATCAGAAAATTGCTTAAGCATTTTATAAGGAGACATTTTTCCCTACAAGGGAATTCTGCCCCAGGTTTGAGGCAATTTTTATCATAACCCAAATTAATTTTGAAAACCCAGAAGGGCTAAGGGTAAAGTCATCTTACCTCCTCTACCTTAGTGCTGCTTATCCTAGAGATGGGAAAGGCTTGGTTGATTCTGTCCCTTTTTCTCTATTACCTGAGAATTAGAAAAAACAAGTACCAGTGTGGCTCTCTGAGGCCACAATGTTAAAAGAGCACCCACATTTATAAAAGAAACATTACTAAAGCTTAAATCACACACGGAACCCCACACATTAATAGTGAGAGAACTCAATACCCCACTCTCACCAATGGACAGGTCATTGAAACAAAAACTAAACAGAAAAATAATGAAACTACAGATGTTATGAAATGGTCCTAACCTAACTATAGAACATTTTACCCAAACATAAAAGAATATACTTTCTTCTCACCACCTTATGGAACCTTCTCCAAAACTGACCATATATTTTGTCACAAAGCAAGCCTCAAAAGACACAAGAAGATTGAAATAACCCCTTGCATCTTATCAGATCGCTATGGATGAAAGCTGGACTTCAACAACAACAGAAACAACAGAAAGCCTACAAACTCATGGAAGGTGAACAACTCTCTACTCAGTGACAACTGGGTCAGGGAAGAAATAAAGAACAGAATAAAAGTCTAGTGTTCAATGAAAATAAAGGTATGCATACTTAAACTTATGGTATACAATGAAAGTGCTAAGAGGAAAAAAGTTTATAGCACTAAGTGCCTTCATAAGGAAATTTGGAGAGATCTAATACTAGCAACTTAACAGCACACCTGGGCTATAGAACAAAAAGAAGAGGGGAGTAGAAGGCAGGTGATGTGTTAGAAATGCTAACAGCAGGAAATTATCAAATTCGGGGCTGAAATCAATGTTAGGAACAAAGAGAACAATATAAAAAATCAGCAAAACCAAGAGATGGTTCTTTGAGAAAATCCTTAGATAAACAAACCCTTAGCCAAACTAACTAAAAGGCAGAGAGACAATATCCAAGTTAAAAATTTTAGAAATGAAAAGGGGGGCATAACAATACCCAAATCCAAAGAATCATAAGGTCTTTCTTCAAAAGCCTGTACTTCACAAAATTGGAAAATCTAAATGAAATGAATGATTTTCTGGATAGATTTCATTTACCAAAGTTAAATGAAGAGCAGGCAAACAATCTAAATAGTCCTATAAGCCCCGAGGAAATAAAACCAGTCATTAAAAGTATCCCAACCAAAAAAATGCGAAGGGCCAGATGGTTTTAGAACAAAATTCTACCAGACTTTCAAAGAAAAACTAATGCCAATACCCTATAAAGTATTCCACAAAATAGAAACAGAAGAAACATTGTCAAACTCATTCTGTGAATCCACAGTCATCCTGATACCTAAACCACACAAAGACTCAACAAAGGAAAAGGGAAGAGAATTTTAGACCAACTTCCCTATGAACATTGATGCAAAAATACTCAATGAAATACTTGCAAACCAAACCCAAGAACACATCAAAAACATCATCTACCAAATGAAGTAGGCTTCATCCTAGGGATACAGGGGTGGTTCAGTATTGGAAAATCCATCAACATAATCCATCATATAAACAAACTGAAATTAAAAAAACTCACATGATCATCACATTAGATGTTGAAAAGGCCTTTGACAAAATTTAACACCCCTTCATTGTAAAATGTCATGAAGAGATCAGGCATGCAAGATCTAGACACAGTAAAGTCAATATAGAGGAAGCCAATAGCCAACATAAAATTTAAAGAAAACATTTCCATTAAAATTAGGGACAATATAAAGCTGTCTACTCGCTCAGTATCTCTTCAATATAGTATTTGAAGTTTGAGCCAGAGCAATAAGATAACTAAAGGAGATCAAGGGGGTACAGTTGCTAAGAAGTAAAAGACTATTCATAGATGATATGATAGTATATATAAGTGACCCCAAAAATTCTACCAGAGAATTCCTACAGCTGATAAACACCTTCACCAAAGTGGCTGGATACAAACATTACTCAAAAAATAAAAAATCAGTAGCCCTCCTTTATACAAATAATAAGTGGGTTGAGAGAGAAATCAGGGAAACAACATCCTTCACAATAGCCATGAATAATATAAACCATCTTGACGAAACCCTAACGGAACAAGTGAAAGAACAGTATGACAGGAACTTCAAGTCTCTGAAGAAAATAAATCAAAGAAGATATCAGAAACCAGAAAGATCTTCTGTGTTCATGGATCAGTAGAATTGATATAGTAAAATGACAATTTTTCCAAAAGCATCTACAGATTCAGTGCAATTCTCATCAAAATTCCAAGACAATTCTTTACAGACTGTAAAAGGACAGTTTTCAACTACATATAGAAAAGCAACAAGTCTAGGATAGCTAAAACAATCCTTCACAATAAAAGAATTTCTTGGTTATAGGTATAATACACCTGTGTTACAGAGAAATAGTAATAAAAACTACATGATATTGGTATAGAAATAGGATGATCAATGGAATTGAATCAAAGACTCAGGCATAAACCCACACACCTATGGACACTTGATTTTTGACAAAGAAGCCAAAACCATACAATGGAAAAAAGAAAGCATCTTCAACAAATAGTGCTGGCTTAACTCTGTATTCAGAAGAATGTAAATATATACATATTTATCACTCTCTACAAAATTCAAGTTCAAGTGGATCAAAGACCTCCACATAAAACCAGATACACTAAATGCAATAAAAGAGAGAATGAGGAATATCCTTGAACAAATTGGTACAGGAGACAACTTCCTGAACATAACACCAAAAGCAGGACATAAAACACAGGATACTCATGCTATAATCAACAGACCCAAAAAAAAAGCTAACAAGGCCCACAGGAGAATACTTGAATCTCACAAAGAAGGGGAAATAAAGTAGTCATTGGGGGCTGCTGGAGGGAGGGAAATGATTGGGAGAGCAGATCCAGAGGAAAACAGGATTGAAGAGATCAGGTGTAGGAAGAGCCAAGGAGAATGGATCTGGAGAGGGAATGGAAATCTGTGGCGTGTGGGAGTGGGTTGGGGGTATATTTCTAGGATGTTCCAGAGACCTGGGATGGGGGAGGCTCTAGAGAGTCTAGGAGGGTGGGACTGCAGTCTACGAGACACTACATTGCCTGGGAGCAAAACCTTCACAATAGAAGTAGATCAAAAATTAAGCAGAATGGAAATTCAAATATGCCATACCCTGATGTCAGTTAAGAAGTATTAGTAAGTTCAGTACTTAGAAGAAGTAAAATAAAGACCGAGGAAAAAAATCTACCCAGCCATACCACTCCTGGGCATATACCCAAAAGATGCTCCAACATGTAATAAGGACACATGCTCCACCATGTTCATAGCAGCCTTATTTATAATGGCCAGAAACTGGAAACAACCCAAATGTCCCTCAACAGAGGAATGGATACAGAAATTGTGGTACACCTACACAATGGAGTACTACTCAGCTATTAAAAACAATGAATTTATGAAATTCTTAGGGAAATGGATGGATCTGGAGAGTATCATCCTGAGTGAGGTAACCCAATCACAAAAGAACACACATGGTACGCATTCTCTGATAAGTGGTTATTAGCCCAGAAGCTTGGAATACAAAAAGAACAACCCACAAACCACAAGAAACTTAAGAAGAAGGAAGACCAAAAGGTGGACATTTCATTCCTTCTTAACAGGGGGAACCAAATACCCATGGAAGGAGTGGCAGAGATTAACTATGGAGCAGAGACTGAAGGAAGGACAAGTCAGTCTAAATATAGCTATCTCCTGAGAGGCTCTCACAATACCTGACTAACACAGATGTAGAGGCTCATAGCCATCCATTGAACTGAGTACATGGTCACCAATGAAGGAATTAGAGAAAGGATCTATGGAGCTGAAGGGTTTGCAGCCCCTTAGGACAAACAACAACATGAACTAACTAGTACCCTCAGAGCTCCCAGGGACTCAACCACCAACCAAGGACTATACATAGTGGGACTGATTGTTCTGGCAGCATGTGTATAGTAGAGGATTGCAAATTTGATCATCAATGGGAGGAGAGGACCTCGGCCCTGTGAAGATTCTATGTCCCAGTGTAGGGGAATGCTAGGGCCAATAAGGGGAGAGGGTGGGGTGGCAGGCATGGGAAGGGGTGAGGCAACAGGGGTCTGTTCTTGTTGGTTTTGTTTGTTTGTTTGTTTGTTTGTTGGAGGGGAAACTGGGAAAGGAGAAATTTACATGTAAATAAAGAAAATATCTAATAAAAAAAAGAAAGAAAGAAAGAAATCTAAAAGCCAGGCATGGTGGCAAATGCCTATAATCCCAGCACTCTGAAGAATAAAGCAGGAGAATCAGGAGTTTGGGGCCAGCCTTGGTTTTGTAGCCACACCATAGGGGTGTGCATTAGAGAGGAAGGTAAAGAATAATAAACCCTCAACCTTCTGAAACCCAATTTGTTGAAATATGTGTACAGGAAGAGTGGTTTTGAAATTTTGAAATGAGAGGCAGTTGAGGTGCTGCAACCATTCCTATAGGACAGAGGCTTATGTGGACTACATTATTTGTTGTCTACTTCATTTGCAGATATTTTGTTTTTATAAATTAGTGAAACATAAACATTAAACAGAACCCTTCTGGCTGGGTACAGTGGTACATGCCCTTAATCCATGAACTAGGGAGAGTCAAGGCAGCAAGATCACTACAAAGTTGAGGCCAGCTTGTGCTAAATAAAACCTATCTGTCTAAATCCAAACAAACGGAGCAATTTTACAGAATGCTGCTTAGTTATAAAGCACAATTCCTGTTCTCTTGCTGCCACCTACCAACCATCCAAGGCAAAGCAGGCTATGCACATTGGATAATTCCTTCAGAAATGTTAGCAGCATCACTTCATGGCCTTTTGGTTAAGATCAAGTATAGAAACGGTTGCAGTACCTCGACTGCCTCTCATTTCAATGTTTCAAAATCACTCTTCCAAACTACCTGTACACATAGCAACCCTTTCAATGACAAGCATATTAAAGGACTCTTGGGTTTCTTCACTCAATGGAGGCTTAAATATGAAAGAATCAATCTTGAATTATTATTAGATATGGGTGTTACAGAAAGGTTAGGGAAATTCACTTAGTAAATGCTGGTTGATTCCTATAATATATCCTTTAAGATGGTTTTAATTACATCTGTCTGTCCATCTATCTGTCTGTCTGTCTATGAGGCATCCACATTCAACAGTGTTTCTGTACAACATGTGACCCTTGATGATCTCCTACTATCATGTGGGTTCCAGGACTAAAATCAGGTCATCACATAGTGACAAGGGCCTTTATCAACTGAGCCATATTGCTTTTATACTGCATCCATTGAAATGAGTCTTTCTGAAACACAGAATGTTTCAGGGGCATTTGTTATATAAGTAAAATGGGATAACTCCAGTACAGGAAAGGTTTTGCTAAATTTCATCTGTAATTATTTATCTTTCAGTTATAAAACTTTATCATAGAACCGTTGGCAGTGCAATGACTATAGAATTGCAACAATAATGATGATTTTTGTCAGGTCCCAAAGAAACATGGGACAGGTCTCACCTGTGGCTCCTGCCAGCACTTCTCACCCTAGCCCCTCTTAAGGTTCAAGAATCGCTAAAGGAAGACCCCAGACTCAAGTAGTTTCCAAAAGTAAAAAGTGATTCTTCTGTAAAAACAACCAGCATGCAGGGGGCCAACTATTCATGAAAACGGTACCCACCAGAGAAGCTCTCAGGCTTCTTTTATGCCGGGTTAGGGGAAGGCTCCTAGTAGCAGTGATGTTAGTACAATTTGAATAGGTTGTTATGTTAGTTCTACCATTTCTGGTGAAGTCTTGAAGAATTCCAGGAACTGACTCAGCTCAGGCCTTGATATCTCATTGGGGCAGATGTCCCAGGAACCAACTCAGCTCCAAGCTTCCCTTCCCTATGTCAGGGATATCAGTGATTAATGGGCTTTCTTTGAGGAGTCTAATTTGCTTTTCTGGGAAGCTGAAAAAATTTTATTCCCAAGTTTTAAAACCTCTCACCTCTACCTTAAACCTCTCCAGCCCAGAAGCTGGGCTTTCATTCTCTTCCCCCAGGTTTCTTCTTTCTCCCATGTAATACAGCCATATCAGCCCATGTACTCTCTCTCTCTCTCTCTCTCTCTCTCTCTCTCTCTCTCTCTCTCTCTGTCCTCTCTTTCTCTCTTAATTTTTTAAAAAATTTATTTATTTATTTATTCATTCATTTTTACATATTTTCTTTATTTACATGTCATACAATATCTCCTTTCCCAGTCCCACCCTGAACAAAAGAAAAAGAAAAAGAAAAAAGAAAACAAAACAAACTCTCTGGGCTGGTGTCCTGAGCAGATCTTGGGCACAAAAGCTGCAGCCAGACCCATAACACCCAGAGGAAGCTCCACTCCCAGGTGCTCTGACACTCTTAGGATCAGAGGTGAGGAGGACACAACATCTGTCCCAACACCAGGAGTAACTGGGACCACTGGGACCAGGCACACAGGAACTCTGCCAGCCCAGTGGCTCCAGTACCTTCTGGTCTCTCTGGGCTGGTATCCTGAGCAGACCTTGGTAGCAGGCTCCACAGCCAGTCCCACAACACCCAGAGGAAGCTCCACTCCCAGGTACTCTAACAAGCCCAGGATCACAGGATCACAGAATCACAGGATCCCAGACACAGCCTGACTCTGAGGAGTTCTGACACAACCAGGATCACAGGAAAGACTGACTCAAGTCAGATTTAGCAAGGGCAGGTGGCACTAGAGATAACCAGATGGCAGGGGAGGTGGCAAGTGTAAGAAAATAAACAACACAAACCAAGGTTACTTGGCATCATCAGAACCCAATTTTTCCACGATAGCGAGTCTTAGACACCCCATCACACCAGAAAAGCAAGATTCAGGTCTAAAATCACTTCTCATGATGATGATACAGGACTTTAAGAAAGACATAAGTAGCACACTCAAAGAAATACAGGAGAACACAGGTAAACAGGTAGAAGCTCTTAAAGAGGAAACAAAAAATCTCTTAAAGAAATACGCAAAAACACAATCAAACAAGTGAAGGAAATGAGCAAAAACATCCAGAATCTAAAAATGGAAATAGAAACAATAAAGAAATCAGAAAGAGAGACAATCCTGGAGATACAAAACTTAGGAAAGAAATCAGGAGTCATAGATGCAAGCATCACCAACAGAATACAAGAGATAGAAGAGAGAATCTCAGGGGCAAAAGACATCCTAGAAAGCATTGACACACAGTCAAAGAAAATGCAAAAAGCAAAAGGCTCCTAATCCAAAACATCCAGGAAATCCAGGATGCAATGAGAAAACCAAACCTAAGGATAATAGGTATAGAAGAGAGTGAAGACTCCCAATGTAATGGGCCAGTAAATATCATCAAAAAAATTATAGAAGAAAACTTCCCTAACCCAAAAAAAGAGATGCTCATGAACATACAAGAAGCCTACAGAACTCCAAATAGACTGGACCAGAAAAGAAATTCCTCCCGTCACATAATAATAAAAACACCAAATGCACTAAACAAAGAAAGAATTTTAAAAGAAGTAAGGGATAAAAGGTCAAGTAACATATAAAGGCAGGCCTATCAGAATTACACCTGACTTCTCACCAGAGACTATGAAAGCTAGAAGATCCTGGGCAGATGTCATACAGACCCTACAAGAACACAAATGTCAGTCCAGGCTACTATATTCAGCAAAACTCTCAATTACCATAGATGGAGAAACCAAGATATCCCAAGACAAAACCAAATTTACACAACATCTTTCCACAAATCCAGTCCTACAAAGGATAATAGATGGAAAACATAAGGAGCAAAACTACACCCTAGAAAAACCAAGAAAATAATCTTTCAACAAATCCACACAAACCTAATTCCACCTCTTACAAGAAAAACAACAGGAAATAACAATTACTTTTTCTTAATATCTTAATATGAAAATTAATATTACCAACATATCCTAATCGATTGAAATCCAAAAATATGAGGAATTTGAAATTTGTTGATTGTCATCCGATGGTCTCTCTAATTTAGTAACTGGAGAAATAGGTCCAATATTGTACAATCTATATACACGTTCAGCTTGTTTGTTTGTGACAGTGTCTGGCTGTGTACAACATAAGGGTCTTCAAATCTCGCTTCTCCTATCTCAGCCTCTCTATTAGTAGTATTGTTTATTTCATGTTTTTACACTATATTATGGTTTTCAGAACAGCTTATATATTTCAAAAGTATTTATATACCCAAAAGAATCATAGACGATTAACTAGGGAGGTGGCTCCTAAGAGAACAACAAAGAGTGAGACTGAATGCTTTGCTTGACATTTGTAGCTCTTGTATCAAGTTTGAAGAAGAGGTCTTTACAAGTTACTCCTTCTCTGAGATGAATGTTTTTCCAAATTATCACAGCTAATGAACCAGATTCTTACCCGCACCTAATGTCTGTGCCACCCTTCAAGCAGAACCATTGTTCATTGAAACAGTTGGTGAATGACTTTATGGATAAACCATCTTAATACATACACCATTTCTTAAATGAATGTAACCTGTTCTCTGTGGGCTGAGAATAAAGTCACTCATTCATGTCAAACAGTTTTGACCATAGCTGGAAGTCTGTATCCAAAAATCGTGCCTACAATTCATTTCTTGGTGCAGCAGAACTGTCAACTCTCAGCTTAGCTACAATGGAGGTAAAATCCTTTCGTGATGTGAGGGTCATTGAAGTATAGCCTTATTACAATGAAATCCAACGTCTAAAAATTGTTCTTATTTTGGGCTTGTACCACAGAAAGAGCCAAGATTTTAAACTCTACTAAATACAAAACACACAAATGAATAAAAAGACTTTATATATTTATGTTCATTTAAGAAAATACTAATAGTGATGTATTATTTTCATTTAAGAAAATACTAATAGTGATGTATTAATTTGAAATATACAGTTAATATGTTTGGAGTTATTTAAAATTTATATTGAGAAAAACATATGTATATTCAGTATTGTTGTAAACAAGCATCTACATAAGACTGTTAATTGATTGTTGTTTTATATCAAACAACTTTTATAATACTCATTTTATTGTTATAATATTTTATAAATGTTAAGAAATATGACAAAAAAGATATTGTAGGTATTGAAGGTGGGTCTCTGGGAAGAGTTGGGGTACAAAATAGAAACAAGAATGTGATTTAATTCTATTTACTTAAAATATATTTTTAAATGTTAACAAATTCAGATAAAGTGAAATCATGTAACTTTTCTCATCATAATACGTTAAAAGTTAAAAAAATAAAAACAAAACAAAACAAAAAAACCCTGTTCCCTCTCCCCTCCCCCTCCTCAACAATCTGCCCTCTCCCCACTCCTGGCCCTGGCATTCCCCTACACTTTGGCATAGAACCTTCACAGGATGAAGGGCCTCTCCTCCCATTGATGACCGACTTGTCCATCCTCTGCTATACATATGCTGCTGGAGCCATGAGTCCCACCATGTGTACTTTTTGGTTGGTGGTTTAGTCCCTGGGAACTCTGAGGGTACTAGTTAGTTCATATTTTTTTTCATCCTAAGGGGCTGCAAACCCTTCAGCTCCTTCGGTCCTTTCTCTAACTCCTTCACTGGGGACCCTGTACTCAGTCCAATGGATAGTGTGACCCTCTACTTCTGTATTAGTTGGGTACTGTCAGAGCCTCTCAGGAGATAGCTATATCAGGCTCCTGTCAGCCAGCACTTGCTGGCATCCATAATAGTATCTGGATTTGATGATTGAATATGGGAAGGATTCGCAGGTGAAGCAGTGTCTGGATTGTCCTTCCTTCAGTCTCTGCTCCATAATTTGTCTCTGCAACTCCTTCCATGGGTATTTTGTTCCCCCTTTTAAGAAGGAATGAAATATCTACACTTTGATCTTCCTTCTTCTTGAGTTTCTTGTGGTTTGTGGATTGTACATTGTGTATTCTGAGCTTCTCGGCTAATATCCACTTATCAGAGAGTGCATACCATGTATGTTCTTTTGTGATTGGGTTACCTCATTCAGGATGATATTCTCCAGATCCATCCATTTCCCTAAGAATTTCATAAATTTATTGTTTTTAATAGCTGATTAGTACTCCATTGTGTAGATGTACCACTTTTTTTGCACCTATTTATTTTATTTACATCCCAAATACTACTCCCTCCTGGTCCCTCCTCACAGTCCTTCCCCATTGTCCCTCCCCTTCTCCTCTGAGAGGGTGTCCCCTTCAAGTTTCCCAGTTGGACCTCTCTGTTATCTTTCTGTCTTGCTCTCTCCTTCTCTCACTCCTCTCATGGCAGTGTTCAGTCTGGACCCTTCCAAGTGCCTCCAACTGTGCTTTCCTTCACATCTACAATAAAACCTTACCTTCAACCATACCTTGGAGAAATCTTGTCTTCATTATTATTCAAACTGAAAGCAGTTTCCTCCCATTTAATTTACTTTGCAGAAACCATGTTGACTAAGTAAGACAAATACTGTAGCTATTTTTAGAACCGAAGAAATAGTCTCAGAACCTTTAAGGGATTGTTCAAGATCACCAGGAACAGACTCCTACCCAGAACCTGAGGCAAATCTCACCTTCTGATGGTCTTTCACTCACTTGTTAGCAAATGCTATAGTAAGATGAATGTGTGCCATAAGTGGGTATTGAGGAGAATGTGATTTTCTTTTTAAAGATTAGAGGGATATGTTAGGGAGAGCCTCAGGAAATAACCCCTAAAGAATAGATAAAAGCAAATCAGAAGAGAAAATGGGAAGCATGAATCCAGACAAAGCGAATAACAAGGAGATAACCCAAATTCCCCAGTGTCAGTGCCCAAAATACTCCTTTCCCCAAAGTCCGGCATTTAAACAAAGGCCAACACTTCCTCAGGGACTTGAAGATAGTTCCTACTTGCTAAAAAAGAATCATTCTACTTATTTCTGGCAAAAGGAACATGTAGCTGTCCCATTAACATGTGACTGTGATGCCTATTATTAGCACATTAAGGTCAATGCTAGCTTCTAGGTTCCCTCACTCCCTATGCAAAAGCTCCCACCCCAACTCACAGACTCTTTTCTTCCCAAGTACCCATTTCCATGTGATCCTGGAGATCCCTCCCTCTCCCATTCCCCATCCCTATCCCAGTACTTTTCTCTGCCTTCTCAAGAGACAACCTTGGCAATTTGGAATAAACTTCACCCTCTTCACTCACGGACCAGCTATTTTGGTTTCATTACTAAGCCCATTTCATTCATCTGGTACTCAAAACCTGGGAGGGGCACAAATGAACCTCCTTCCAAGAAGCTCAGCCTAATCCTAATCCAACCAAATTATCAATTTTTCCCTTGTGGCAGGGGATGACTTGTCCATGCTGGCTTCTACTATGCACCATATTTGATTAAATTCTAGAGTTTTACTCTCCAGCCACTTCTTCCCTATGCCTGTTCTACCTATCAGTTTCTTCTCACCTGCTCAGTAGTCTCTCTCTGGCTCCTGAAGCCTGCTGTGCCCTCCTGGGCACCTGTCACCTGGGCATTTCTCCATCTCTTTTGCTCCTGAAGATGATAACTATGCCCTCCAGGGTGCCCACTACATGGGCATCTCTCTACTAAGATATTTACCACTCTCCCTCTACTGAAGCCCTCCTTTTTCCCCCC
>JADRCD010199140.1:16304-50749 GCA_019843815.1 Montemys delectorum | reverse complement strand
GTGTGTGTGTGTGTGTGTGTGTGTGTGTGTGTGTGTGTGTGTGTGTGTAGTATGTGGCATGAAGAGTATGTGGAGTTCAGAGGACTAACTTGGATGTCAGTCCTCACTCCTACCTAGTTTGAGACAGACTCTGTCCTTTCCCACTGCATATAGCAGTCTAGCTGCCCTGATCCTCCAGAAATTCTCCTGCCTTTCCCTTCATCTCCCTCTAGGAATGACTACAGATATGTACCATTGTGTCCAGCCTTATTTGAACTCAGATCCTCAAGATTGTATGGCAAGTTCTTTATTATGCATTGAGAGCCATCTCTCCATCCCTATTTTTGTGGATATTCTTTTGGAATTTCTGTGTGACATTCCTGAATATTTTGTAGTGTATTACACTGGCAGGTCTTTCATCTAAGGAATAGATTTTGTTGGTGATGATGTATAATTCTTTTCATAAATTGCTTAATTCTTCTGCTAATTCTGTTACTAGTCTTTACAGGTGTATTCATGAAGGATGCTGGTATACAGCTTTCTTTCTTTGTACTGCCTTAGATTTGCTATCAAAGGGATAATAAACTCACAAGGAATTATAAAATATTCCTTCCTATTCACTACTATGAAGAAATCATGTAAAACTGAAGGTAGATCTTTGTAACACTTCATAAATTTTTTTAAACAAAATCATCTGGGCTTTGATATTCCTTTATGGCAAATTTTAAAACTATGAATTCAGTTTCCTTAACTGTTGTCAGGTAGAGGCTCTTCAGCATGTGTTGGAATAGCTTGAAGGAGTTTGACCATGTACTCAAACCTGTCACATGTATGTCTAGAGAGCAATTGACAATATCCCCTTTTTATTTCATGTCATATGTAATGGTGCCCCTGCATCACTCTTGTTATTGGTAAGGATTTTTTTTTCATTCTTTGTCAATCACTAGCAATTTGCTAGTTTAATCCAATGACAGATACAAGCATTTACGTGTGTGTAATTGGTATTGCTATGGATCCCTGTCTGCCATCAAACATCCCTTGTCACAACCTGAAAAAGACCAGGATTGATTTGACTTCACTTTATTCTTTTTTTTATAGGTTTCTTAACTAGGCTAAGATAGTCAATAGCAACCTTTCATCTAGGTGCATGATGGGAACTGAACCCAGGGTCATGTGTATACAAGAGAATCTCTAACATCTGACTCCAACTTTGCCTTATTTTAGATAGGCATCTGCTAAGTTGTCCAGTGTGGTATCAAGTTTACAGTGTTCTGCCTGGACTCTTGAGTACCTGAGTTTTGAGGTCTGTACCAACATGCTAAGCTAAGAGCATCTCTCTTTTCTAATATACTTAAAATATCTGCTTCACCCTCACTTAGTGTGCTAGTTAAGAAATGTCCTCAGCTCTTCTCCTAGACTTATGTATTAGACACAGATGCACTGAATAGCACGCACAGTGTATTTGAAGATGCTACTGTTGTATTTTTGTTACTAATTTACAATTTTATTCCATTGTGGTCAGAGAAATAAATTAATGGTTTCAATTTTTGTTTGTTTTTGCCCAGACTCTGATTATGTGCGTGTTAGATCATTTGTTACTGTAATGCAAATTTCATTAGCAAATTGCCATTGGGTTGTTTGTGCTTATTCAGGGTAGACTCTGAGACTAAGATGGAGGGAGGGGGCTATTTCAGACTCAGCTTATTTATTAAGAGCCATCTGAGACTGTCTCCTAAGCCAGGTTGGTCTCTGCAAAAGAGAGAACTGAGAAAATCAAACAGCTAACATTTTTAAACATTGCCTCTTTGACAATGGCTTCAAGGCAAATCATTTCTAACTGATTACTATTGTTTATCCCCTAGTTTAAAAATAAAGCATGGGGGAGGAGTGTTCTTCATTGGGAAGAGAAAACAGGCACTCATCCATGGAATAACAACCTGCAGTGTGACTATTTCAGAAGAGTTTCTCCTAGAGGTTGGAACCACCCAATGGGATGCTGTTACTTTGGTTGACTCTATAAGCACCCAATTTAATGTTCTTTTTTTTCTGACTTTGTAAGTTTGGTTTATTTTGCACATGCACAAGAAGTTGAAAATGAAACATACAGAGGAGTCCTGTGTATCCTTTGTGCAGTTTCCTCCCACAGGAAATCTTATATAATGACCAGTATTACAACTGAGGGATAGACATTGGGAGAATTCATGGGGGTATTCAGAAAGTTAGTGGAATTTTTATTAGATATTTTCTTTACTTACATTTCAAATGTGTCCCTTTTCCTGGTACCTCCCCCAAGAAACACTCTATCCCATCCCCCCTCCCCATGCTTCTATAAGGGTGTTCTCCCACCCACCCACTTCTGCCTCCCCACCCTGGCATTACCCCATACTAGGGCATCAAGCCTTCACAGGAGCATGGGCCTCTTCTCCCACTGATGCCCAACAAGGCCATCCTCTGCTATATATGTGGCTGGAGCCATGGGTCCTTCCATGTGTACTCTTTGGTTGATGGTTTAGTCTCTGGGAGTTCTGGGGGGTCTGGTTGGTTGATATTGTTGTTCTTCCTATGGGGAAGTCCTTTCTCTAACTCCTCCATTGAGGACCCCATGCTCAGTCCAATGGTTGACTGCAAGCATCCACTTTTGTATTTGCCAGGTTCTGGCAGAGCCTCTCAGGAGACAGCTATAGCAGGCTCCTGTCAGCAAGCATTTCTTGGCATCCACAATAGTGTCTGGGTTTGGTGTCTGAATGTGGGATGGATCCCCAGGTGGCACAGTCTCTGGATGGCCTTTTCTTCAGTCTCTGCTCCACACTTTGCCTCTGTATTTCCTCCCATGAGTATTTTGTTCCCCCTTCTAAGGACCAAAGCATCCACACTTTGGTCTTCCTTCTTCTTGAGCTTCATGTGGTCTGTGAATCGTATCTTGAGTATTCCAAGCTTTTGGGGTAATCAATGCACTCTTATTTCCTTGTACAAGGCTCAAGTATAAGTGGATCAAGGACCTCCACATAAAATCAGATACAGTGAAACTAATAGAAGAGAAAGTGGGGAAGAGCCTGGAACACATGGGCACAGGGGAAATTTTTCTGAACAGAACACTAATGGCTTATGCTCTAAGATCACGAATTGACAAATGGGACCTCATAAAACTGCAAAGCTTCTGTAAGGCAAAGGACATCAACAGATTGGAAAAAGATCTTTACCAACCCTACATCTGATAGAGGGCTAATATCCAATATATACAAATAACTCAATAAGTGAGACTCCAGAGAATCAAATAACCCTACTAAAAATGCGGTACAGAGCTAAACAAAGAATTCTCAACTGAGGAATATTGAATAGCCGCTGAGAAGCACATAAAGAAATGTTCAACATCCTTAGTTATCAGGGAAATGCAAATCAAAATAACCCTGAAAATCATCACACCATTCTGAATGGCTAAGATCAAAAACTCAGGTGACAGCAGATGTTGATGGGACTGCAAGCTGGTACAACCACTCTGGAAATCAGTCTGGCAGTTCCTCAGAAAATTGGACATAGTATTACCTGGGTACCCAGCTGTACCACTCCTAGGCATATACCCAAAACATGCTTCAACATATAACAAGGATACATGCTCCACTATGTTCATAGCAGCCTTATTTATAGTAGCCAGAAGCTGGAAAGAACCCAGATGTCCCTCAACAGAGGAATGGATACAGAAAATGTGGTACATTTACACAATGGAGTACTACTTGGCTATTAAAAACAATGATTGCATGAAATTTTTAGGCAAATGGATGGAACTAGAAAATATCATCCGGAGTGAGGTAACCCAATCACAAAAGAGCACACATAGTATGCACTCAATTTAGTGTCCTTTTGTTCTCAGCTGCTTCTCTCTATGCTCTGCTACTTGCTAATTGTTCTTTTATTTTGCTTGCTGCATATATAATAAATTCATTCAAAACCAAAAGCACAGCTATGACAGCTCTCTTTCCTTAGTAAGCACTTGCAAAGCCACATGTGCCTGAGGTCCTCCTTGTGACTGTTTCTCTTCTGCTTTTTGACTGTTGTTCGAGTTGTACTATTCCTTTCTTTGTTCCAGTTCACTGGTTCTTCCTTCTTTCTCTGAAGTGTTCCTGTGTCATTTGTCTTCCGATCTCTGAATACAAAGTTCTAATATATCGTTATAATATTTATTTCCTTATCAAACATTTACTATTTCAAGTGATGGAGAGGTGGGTCAGTGGTTAAGGGCACATACTATTATTGCAGAAAACCCTAGTTTGGTTGCCAGAACCTATGTCAGTCAGCTCACTTGCAACTCCCGTTCAGGGGGATCTGATACACTCTCTGGACTCCTTAGGTACTCATACTTGCACATGCATATAACCACACACAGACACATATACACATATAATATTTAAGATTAAAATACATCTTCAAAAGAAAGACTTGATTTTTTTCATTTGTTTCAAATGTGTTCTTGTGGTTTAGGGAAACTTTTTTTTTTTTTTAATGATGTTGTTAAGCTCTGATCAAATAGTTATCTGAATGTTGAAATCTCTCCACATTCTCCTCTTTGACTCAAAGTTGGGCTGTCCCTGTTTTATGTCAGGCTGGGAACTTTTCAATTAGAATTTGAATTTGATATGAGTGCTCAGGTTTTATTTAAGCCTTCTATTTTTGCTTCCTTTTCCTGATACCAATCATAAAGAGAACAATGTGAAGGGATGCTTCCTTAAAGTAGCCCAGAAAGAAAAGTAAAGTTTTCTACTTAGTTTTAATCTACACCTGTGGTAAGAATCTCCCTATTGATGTTGAGCATTGCTATAATTCTTCTACACCAAGCATTTTCGAGAGACCCTGGTTTTAACAGCCAAAGAACCTTCCTCTGCTTCCTAATGTCCCATGATGAAACCAAAATGAAGCAGTTGGTTCATGACCACCAAATGGAATCAAACTCTCATTGTGCCCCCCATTTGAGCCACCTGGGAGGTCAGCTGTGCCTTTGAACATCCAGCTTTAATGGGAAGTCCAAGTTTTCCTGCAGTTTGACAGGAAATGATGAAATCCCTCACTTGGCTGCGTGGGGTAGAGGGTGCTCCTTGATAAAATACAGGTGGGTAGAAATGAAGCTGTCCAAAATACTCTTCATTGGTGGGAGTCTTGAGGAAGCCACAGATTTTAATGTGACATTTTGTTGTAGCAGGATGCCAAAAAACTCACAAAAGAGTACTACAACCAGTAAGCTTGGTATTATTATTATTATTATTATTACTATTATTATTATTATTATTATTATTATTATGTTTTTGGTTTTTTATTCACTTTACATCCTGATCTCTGTCCCCCTCACAGTTCTCCTTCCACAGTCCCTCCTACCATCTCCCATACCCTTCTCCTCTGAAAGGATGAAGTCCCCCAGAAATTCCCCCACCCTGTCACATCAAGCCTCTGTAGGGCTAGGTACTTCTTCTGCATCTGAGCTCAGACAAGATAGCCTTGTTAGGGGAACAGATTCCACAGACAGGCAACAGCTTTAGGGATTGTCCCCACGAAAGTTGTTCCAGTCTCACATGCAAACCAAGCTGCACATCTGCTACCTATGTGCAGGGAGGCCTAGGTCCAGCCTGTGTATGCTCTTTAGTTGATGGTTCAGTCCCTGAGAACCCCAAAGGGTCCACGTTAGTTGACTCCTGTGGGTCTTCCTGTGGTGTTCCTATTGCCTTCGGGGTCCTCAGTGCTTCCCCCAACTTTTCCATAAGAGTCCCCAAGCTCCATCCACTGTTTCGCTGTGGGTTTCTTCATCTGTCTGAGTCAGCAGCTTGATGGAGCCTCTCAGAGGACAGCATGCTAGGCTCCTGTCTGTAAGCATAACAGAGTATCATTAATAATGTCAGGGATTGGTATTTGCTGGTGAGATGGGTCTTTAATTGGACTGGTTATCACTTGGCCATTTCCTCAGGCTCTGGTCATCCTCAGTCCCTGCATTTCTTGTAGGCAGGATAAATTTGGGGCTAAAAGTTTTGTGGGTGGGTTGATGTCCCTATCACTCAACTGGGGTTCCTGCATGGCTAAAGGAGATGGCCTCTTTAGGTTCCTTATTCCCACTGCTATGAGTCTCAGCTAAGGCCACCCCTATTGATTCTTGGAAGCCTTCCCTATCCCAGGTCTTGGGCATGTCCTCGGGGTACCCCCTAGCCCCTACCCCAGCCAGAGGCAGATTTCCATTCCTTTTCATGGTCATCTGTCCATCTCCCCTGTCTCTCCCCATACCTGATCCATACCCCCCGTTCTCCTCCCCATCCCATTTCCCACCCAAAATCCCCCCCTGCCCCACCATCTGCCTCCTATGACTATTTTATTTCCCCTTCTAAGTGAGATTCAAGCATCCTCATATGGACCTTCCTTCTTGTTTAACTTTTTTGGGGCCTGTGGAGTGCATTGTGGGTATCCTGTATTTTATGGCTAATATCCACTTATAAATGATTATATACTATGTTTGTCCTTTTGTGTCTGGGTTGCCTCAGGATGATTTTCTCAAGTTCCACCCATTTGTCTGCAAAATTCATGATGTCTTTTTTTTTAATAGCTAAGTAATATTCCACTGTGTATACGTACCACATTTTCTTCATCCATTATTCTGCTGAGGGACATTTGGGTTGCTTCCAGTTTCTGGCTATTATAAATAAAACTGCTGTGAACATAGTGGAGCAAATGTCCCTGTGGTATTGTGGGGCATCTTTTGGACATATGCCCAGGATTGATATAGCTGGATCTTGAGGTAGTTTTCTGAGGATTCCTAGTTGATTTACGAAGTGATTGTACAAGTTTTTACTCCCACCAGCAAGAGAGGAGTGTTCCCCTTCTTCCACATCATCGTCAGTATGGGCTATCACTTGAGTTTTTGATCTTAGCAATTCTGGCTTGTGTAAGATGAAGTCTCAGAGTTGTTTTAATTTGCATTTCCCTAATGACTAAGGCCTTTGAATATTTTTAGGTGCTTCTCAGCAATTCGATTCCTCTGTTGAGAATTCTGTTTAACTTTGTGCACCATTTTTAATTGGGTTAGTTAGATTGTTGGTGTCTAACTTCTCAAGTTCTTTATATACACTGGATATTAGCCATATGTCAGATGTAGAATTGGTGAAGATCCTTTCCCAATCTGTAGGCAGCTGTACTGGCTGATTTTGTGTGTCAGCTTGATACAAGCTGGAGTTATCAAGGAGCCTCCCTTGACGAAAAAGCATTTTCTCAATTAGTGATCAAGGGGGGAGGGTGAAGCCCATTGTGAGTGGTGCCATCCCTGAGATAGTAGTCCTGGGTTCCATAAGAAAGCAAGCTGAGCAAGGTAGGGGAATCAAGCCACCAAGCAGCACCCTTCCATGGCCTCTACATCAGCTCCTGCCTCCAAGTTCTTGCCCTGTGTGAATTCCTGCCTTGACAACTTCCTTTGGTGATGAACAGCAATGTGGAAGTGTAAGCTGAACAAACCCTTTCCGCCCCAACTTTCTTCTTGGTCATGATGTGTTGGGCAGGAATACAAACCCTGACTAAGATAAATTGGTACCAGCATAGTGGGGTACTCCTGTGACAACCTGACCATATTTTGAGAAGGACCGTGGAAGTACTTTGGAGCTTTGGGTTAGAAGAGTCATTGGGTGTTAAGAGCACTGTTGGATGTTCTGTAGGAACCTGGAAGATAATGTTGAGAACAGTGTAGATGGAGGCTTGGCTTATGAAATTTTGGAGGGACTATTAAAGGCCCTTATCAGGGCCTTTGCTGTTTTGATTGTGAAGATTCTGTGGTTTTGTTAGCTAGGGCTGAAGAATCAGCTGTGATTAACAAGATACGAGAACTACTAAAGTGAAACCTTTGCATTACTGGGACTATTGATACTGGATAGCTCTAACTATGATTAAGAAGAGACCAATATTACTAATCTTCTTGGAAGTGGTTTCTGAGAGCACAAATAGGCTGTGTTCCAGAGACAGCAAGGTTGTACCTCATGCTGCAACTGGACTTGGTAATGTGTAAAAGTTACCCAGATGGTACTGGTTTTGAAAGCATGAAGGGGTCATGAAGAGCACCTGAGGCTCAGCACAGTGAGTGAGTTCCAGGATAGCCAGGACTACACAGAGAAACCCTGTCTTGAAAAAAAAAAAGAAAAGAAAAGAAAGAAAGTAAGGGTTGAGGCTTCATAGTGATGTGTTTGTGTGCCAAGTTGACAAGGGATCAGTTATACTGGCTGGTTTTGTGTGTCACTTGACACCAAGCTGGAGTTATCACAGAGAAAGGAGGCTCCCTTGAAGAAATGTCTCCATGGGATCCAGTTGTAAGACATTTTCTCAATTAGTGATCAAGCAGGGGTGGTGGTGCATCTCTGGGCTGATGGTACTGACTTCTATAAGAGAGCAATCTGAGCAAGTCAGGAGAAGCAAGCCAGCAAGCAGCACCCTTCCATGGCCTCTGCATCAGCTCCTGCCTCCAAGTTTCTGCCCTGTGTGAGTTCCTGTCCTGACTTCCTCTGGTGATGAACACCAATGTGAAAGTGTAAGCTGAATAAACCCTTTCCTCTCCAACTTGCTTCTTGGTCATGGTGTATCGTGCAGAAAATACAAACCCTGACTAAGACAGTATCCTTTGCCTTACAAAAGATTTCAGTTTCATGAGGTCCCATTTATTAATTGTTGATCATAGAACCTGAGCCATTGATATTCTCTTCAGGAAGTTGTCTTCTATACAAATAAGTTTGAGGTTATTGCCCACTTTCTGTTCTATTAGATTTAGTGTATTTAGTTTTACGTGAGGTCTTTGACCCACTTGGACTAGAGTTTTTGTATGGTAATAAATATGGATCTATTTGTATTCTTCTACATACAGCCATCCAGGTAGACCAATACCATTTGTTGAAGATGTTTTTTTTTTTTTTCCATTGTATGGTTTTTGCCTTCTTTGTCAAAAATCAAGTATCCATAGATGTGTGGGATTATTTCAGGGTCTTCAATTTGATTCCACTGATCAACCTGTATGTTCCTATACTAAATACCATGCAGTTTTTATTACTATTGCTCTTTAGAACAGAGATTGTGATAGCTCCAGAAATTCTTTTGGTGTTCAGGGTTGTTTTATTGTTCTGGGTTTTTGTTTTGTTTTTCCACATGAAGTTGAGGATTTCTCTGTAAAGGTCTGTAGGAATTGTGTTGGAATTTTAATAGGGATCTCATTGAATCTGTAAATTGCTTTTGGCGAAATGGCCATTTTCACAATCTTAACCCTACCGATCCATGAGCATGAGTTCTTTCAATCTTTTGATATTTTCATCAATTACTTTCTTCAGAGACTTGAAGTTCTTGTCATATAGATCTTTTACTCGCTTGGTTATATTTACAAGAAGATATTTTATATTATTTGTGGCTATTGTAAAGGGCATTGTTTCTATATTTTCTTTCCTTGCCCATTTATCATTTGTATAAAGGAGGGCTACTGATTTTATTTTTTTTAGTTAATTTTGTATCCAGTCACTTTGCTGAAGTTTTTTTTTATCAACTGTAAGAGTTCTCTGGTAGAATTTTTGGAGTTGCTTATGTATACTATCATATCATTCACAAATAGTGATACTTTGACTTCTTCCTTTCCAATTTTTAACCCCTTGATATCTTTTAGTTGTCTTATTGTTCTAGCTAGAACTTTAAGTTCTATATTCAATAGATGGGGGGAGAGTGGGCAGCCTTGTCTTGTCCTGATTTTAATGGAATTGCTTTACGTTTCTCTCCATTTAATATGATTGGTGTATATTGCTTTTATTATGTTTAAGTATGTGCTTTTTATCCCCAATTTCTTTAAGGCTTTCAACATGAAGATATTGGATTTTGTCCAAGTTTTGGGTTTTTTTTTAAGAATCTAATGAGATGAACGTATTTTTTTTCTCTCAATTTGTTTATATGATGGATCATGTTAATTGATTTTCATATATTGAACCATCTCTGCATCCCTTGGATGAAGCTTACTTGATCATGGTGGAAGATGTTCTTGATGTGTTCCTAGATTTAGTTTGTGACTATTTTATTGAGTATTTTTGTATCAATGTTCATAAGGGAAATTGGTCTGAATTTTTCTTTCTTTGTTGAAAGTCTTTGTGTGGTTTAAGTAATAGGATGACAGTGACCTCAAAGAATAAGTTTGGCAGAGTTCCTTGTATTTCTATTTTGTGGAGTAGTTTGAGGAGTGTTGGCATTAGCTCTTCTTTGAAGGTGTAGTTGAATTCTGTACTAAAACCACTTTTTTTTTTTTTTTTTTTTGGGTTAGGAGTCTTTTAATGAGTACTTCTTATTTCTTTGGGGGTTATAGAGATGTTTAAATAGTTTATCTGATCATGATTTAACTTTTGTTAAGTGCTATCTGTCTAGAAAATCACCCATTTCATCAAGATTTTCCAATTTTGTAGAGTATAGGCTTTTGAAGTAAGACCTAATGATTCTTTCAATTTCCTCAGTGTCTGTCTCACTTTCCATTTCTGATTTTGTTTGTTTGGACACTGTCTCTCTGTCTTTTCATTAGGTTGGCTAGTCCTTTAATCTGAGGTAATGTCTATTTTTATTGCTGAAATGTGTTTCTTATATGCAGCAGAATGATGGATCTTGTTTTCACATACATTCTGTTAACTGTATCCTTTTATTAGGGAATTGAGTTAAATGATGTTGAGAGATATTAATGACCAGTGAATGTTACTTCCTGTTATTTTGATGTTGGTAGTGTTAGTGTGTTTGTGTGTGTGTGTGTGTGTGTGTGTGTGTGCGTGCTTCTCACATGCACTCTCACATGTGTGCTTCCCTTGTTTTTGCTAGCATGGAGTTACTTATTTCCTGTGTTCTTCAGTGTTGTTATCCTCCTTGGAGCTGTACTTTTATTTCTTTTTCTGTAGGGCTGGATTTATGGATATATATTGTTTAAATTTGGATTTGTCTTGAAATACCTTGTTTTCTCCATCTATGGTGATTGAGAGTTTTAGTGGGCATCTTAGTCTAGGTTTGTATCTGTGGTTTTTTAGAGGTTTCAAGATATCTGTCCAAGCCCTTCTAGCTTTTAAAATTTCTGTTGAGAAGTCTGGTGTAGTTCTGAGAGGTTTGCCTTTGTATGATACCTAGCCTTTTTCACTTGCTGCTTTTAGTATTCTTCCTTTGTTCTGTAGATTTTGTGGTTTGATTATTATGTAGCCAGAGTATTTTCTTTTCTGGTCCAGTCTAATTGTTGTTCTATAGGCTTCCTGTGTGTTTATAGGCATCTCTTTCTTTAGGTTGAGAAAGTTTTCTTCAATGATTTTTTTTGAGAGTATTTTCTGGTCTTTTGAGCTGGGACTCTTCAACTTCTTCTCTTCCCATTATTCTTAGGTTAAGTCTTTTCATGGTATCCCAGATTTACTGGATGTTTTGGGTCAGGAATTGTTTAAATTTAACATTTTCTTTGATGTATTAATTTCTTCAATTGAATTTTCAATGCTTGAGAATTACTCTTCAATCTCTTGTATTCTGTTGGTGATGCTTGCATCTGTTCTTTCTTTTCTCTTACCTAGGTTTTCTATCTCAAGGATTCCCTCAGTTTGTATGGGTTTTTTTGTTTGTTGTTGTTTTTGTTTGCTTGTATTTCCATTTTCAGGTGTTGAACAATTTTATTTATTTCCTTTGCCTGTTTAATCGTATTTTCCTGTATTTCTTTAAGGGGCTTATTCATTTCCTCTTTAAAGGACTCTCATCATCTTTATAAGATTGGATTTAATGTCATTTTCTTGTGCTTCAGTTGTATTAAGATATCCAGGGTTTCCTGCAGTACTCTAGCTGTGCCAGGAAGTTGTCACACTGCTCTGGCTTTTGTTGATTGTATTCTTTCAAGGGCCTTTAGTCATCTGGATGGCTTTAATCCCCATATGTTCCTGTTGTAGTAGGTATTGGGAGGGGGCATAACCTCAATAGTCCAGATGTAGCAGGGTTCTGATGGGTATCCTTGGGATGTATGGTTCCAGATCAGCAGGTCTGATGAAGGTGAGCAGAGGCATGTGAGGAGAGTGGATCCAGCAGGAATAGCAGGCAGCTCAGGACAGCTGGGGGTGCCCCAGAGGACTCTACCTGCGGGGAAGATGAGAGGGGGAAGGGAATCTAACTGATATGCCTCCTTCTGGATTGTTAAGTCTGGTGCAGACGGGTGAAGACATGGCAGGATAATGGAGGTCCTCAGCGGGCAGGTAATATGGATGCAGGAAAGGAATATCTGTGAGCATGCTTTAACATGTAACCCTCTTAGAGACATTTTTCTTCAAACCTCTAAAGTACTCACAAGTGTTACTAATGACCTGCTCTTTCCAGCACCTTGCCTGGGACACATGATGGAAAAGAAAATCCAGGGCACCCATTGCCATTATAAGTGCTGGGCAGTTTCTGTTCTGGTCAGCTTTAACCATTTAGCTTCACATAGCTTAGAATCATCTGAAAAAGGAGTCTCAACTGAAGGATGGCCAGATCAGACTGGCCTTTGGTGTATTGTCATGATAGTTCACGGATGGAGAGGGGCCCAGCCCACTGTGGGTGACACCACTACCTGGACAGATAGTCCTAACACGTATGAGCCTGTAAGCAAGCCACCAAGCAGGATGCACTCATCCATACTCCCTTCTGTACATTTTTGGGCTGTGATTGAGTTCCCTGCTTAGGGGGGTAATATTGTATAGAATATCAAGTATCCTTTTACTCATAAATTTCTTCTAGAAGCCCCTGTTCCTTTTTTTCCTTAGTAGTGAGCTATGGCCTGGGAGTGTAAGTTAAATGAACCCTTCGCTTCCCTAGGTTGCTTTAGGTTAGCGTGTTTTTATCACAGCAACCAAGGGGAAATAGAACTCGAGTCATGGGGATTTCTACCTTCTGCCCCACACTAAGAGCACTCTGATATTTGTTTGATCAATGTCTACAAGTGTGTCTGATATCAAAGCATTTTATGAGTGCAGATATCCACATCCACATACAACACATACACAAAAATCCAAGGAATAACAGACAAGAGAAGAGGAACCCTGAGTACTGAGACTACTGGGAAGTGGTCTGATGTAGCTGAGCTAGAGACCCAGAGAGTAGAGGTTGACCTTAAGGAAATATAACAGTTTACTCTGTGGTAATGAAAGTTCTACAGACCAGGAGTAGCTTGTGGTCATTTTTAAGGTAGTTTCTCTACTGCCTTATATAAACTACAGAGACTGAGCTAGGAAAGAAAGAGAGAGAGAGAAAGAAAGAGAGAAAAGAGAGAGAGACACAGAGAGAGAGGAGGAAAGAAACAAGAGAGAGAGAAACAAGAGAGATGGGGAGACAGAGGCAGAGAAAAAAGGGAGACAGACAGACAGACAGACAGACAGAAAGAGAGAGAGAGAGAAAGAAAGGAGGATTTCCTAGAGAAGGTGGCAGGCCTAGGGACTGGGGAAGAGGGCTCATTGCACAAAGAACCTGCTCTGCAGGCATGAGAAACAGAGTTTAACCACTATCACCTACATCAAAAGCTAGGTGTGGTGACACTCTCTAGTAATCAGCATGCTGGGAGATAGAGAGGCTGGTGAGTCCCTGGAGCTCACTTGTGAGCCAGCCTAGGAGAATCATCAAGCACCAGTTTCTACTGTCTCAAAAAATGAAGGAATGACACCTAAGGTTGGTCTCTGGCCTAGACACATGTGCACACAGACTCATGTGTACCTCCTCCCCCAAGCACACAACTGCCTCCAAACATGACACTAAAACTGAAATCCTCAGGTCTCTGAACAGTTGCATGGCAATCATAATTCAGTTGCTCAGTGTCAAAATTGAGCTTTCTATGTCTGGCTTCTGCACTGGATCAAAAATGTCAACAATGATTTTCACAAAAGCTAGTAGCCCTACCCTGCTGATTACCATGCATACCTGTGATCACTGCCGTTTATTTCATAATGATAAATTATGCAATTAGACATCCGCCACTGTAGATATAAACACTACAGAAGCACTGATTATGGTTTTGTATTCCCTTGGTGCTGCTGCAGAATCAATTATGCACTATTCTCAATATGACAAACTGCTAGAAAGGTGGTGTGTGAGCTCCCCCCCCCCCATTTTTGTATTGTTAATTTGCTAAGCAATTATCACTCCAGGCGATACTTGCTGTTATGTAGACGACCTTCTGGGGTAACTGGGGAGTAGGGGTGAGAAGCGTTTCCAGGTTCATCTTCCCTCCACTGTCCTGCAGACTGTCTCCTTTGTCCCCACCTGCCAGCTTGAAGCAAATGCAGGATGTCATCTCTGTTTTGGGAGAACAAGATGTGAGTACATTCGAAGAGCTTGGGATCCAGATTCCTTTTTCTAAATCTTAAACAGAACATTGCAGTCATTTCATGCTTGCAATGGAATTTCTTTTACATTATTTTAAATATATTTGTTTCACTTTTTATAATTTACTTTTACTTTGATAGTTTTTATTAGATATTTTCTTTATTTACATGTCATATGATTTCTCCTTTCCCAGTTTCTCCTCAAAACAAACAAACAAACAAACAAATAAAAACAAGAACAAACCCCTGTTGCCTTCCCCACTCCCCATGCTTGCCAACCCACCCTCTCCCACTTATTGGCCCTGGCATTCCCCTACACTGGGGCACAGAACCTTCACAGGGCCAAGGGCCTCTCCTCCCATTGATGATTGACTTTGCAATTCTCTACTATACACATGCTGCCAAAACAATCAGTGCCTCCATGTATAGTCCTTGGTTGGTGGTTTAGTCCCTGGGAACTCTGACAGTACTAGTTGGTTCATATTGTTGTTCGTCCTAAGGGGCTGCAAACCCTTCAGCTCCTTTGGTCCTTTCTCTAGCTCCTTCATTGAGGACCCTGTACTCAGTTCAATGGATGGCTGTAAGCCTCTACATCTGTATTAGTCAGATACTGTCAGAGCCTCTCAGGAGATAGCTATATTAGGCTAGCTTGTCCTTCCTTCAGTCTCTGCTCTATAGTTAGTCTCTACAACTCCTTCCGTGGGTATTTTGTAATCTCGGTCCCCTGGAACAAGTTTTGAGTAGATTCTCATCTCACCTCAGTGCACAGGAGAAGTAGATAGGAGGCATCTGGATTTCTGACTACCTCTAACACTTCCTTCTATTAAAAGGAACCTCACATCCCACAGATGCATCTTCAGAAAGCTAGGCCTTTGACATTGGTGAGCAGGCTCTGCTTGTAAGTGCCTGCTGTGCAAGCATGGGGACCTGAGTTCAGATATTCAGCCCCTAGGTGAGAGCTTGGTGGCATGCATCTAAGAAGTCAGCATTGGGAGGCAGAGGCAAGCAGATCCCCAGAGCTCGCAGGCCAACCAATCTACCTGCATAGACACAATCCAGACTGACCCTATCTCAAAACTAAGGTGGAGGGTGAATAAGGAAGACACATGACATCAACTTCAGGTCCTCCTATACATTTTCATACACCTGCATGTACACACCAATGCAAACATGTACACAGAGAAGGGTACATACACCAGAAAGAGCAGGGGTAGGAGAGGGAGGGATGAAGGGGTGAGAGAAAGAAGGACGGAAGGAGAGAGGAGAGATAAAATCTGGTTATAGCATGAAGCAGTTATGTATGACTTGATATATGATTTAGGCCTAACCTGTGCCCTCTGATGGTTAGTAGGTAAGAGCTTTGTTCTCAGGGTAGAAATCTTAGGAGATGGTATCCTTGGGAGGTAGGGCATTATTGGAGTATTTAGATCATGGTAGCTTGTGTGTGACAGTAGCTATAGGACTCTGGTATCTTTATGTCCTCCATCCTACTGCTCTTTTGAAATATGCTCCTACACACCCTCCTGCTTTGCTCTGCCACCATCTGCTCTCAACACAACTGAGCTAATGCAGAAGTCATGTTTTGGGGACTCTAAAACCTATAAACTACGAAACTATACCAACCTGTTCTCTTTTTCAAAGTTAAAAGCCTTGGGTGTCTTGTTGTGGTAACAGCAGGCTGACTAATATTAGTTGTTCCTGTACTTTGATGTTTGTAGATGGGGAAAATCCATTCTTTCATTGATTCCACCAATTTGTATTGAGTGCCAATATGGTGCTAGAAAACGAGAGTGTAGTCGTCAGCCAAACAGACGGCAAAAGACTCATGAAGAACAGCATGTGCCTCCATAGTAGCTGCACGATGGCAGCACTGGCTTCTTCCCTTTCTCCATGATACCCTGTCTCTTTCCCACCTCAGCTGGCAGAATGATCTGATGCTCTTACTCCTTTCTCAGTCTCCTCAGTAAAACCATGTGGCTTTGAAGCACATGTTCTGAGATGAGAGTCATTTAGTCTACCAGGGACAAGAGGTCAAGAGGACTGTTTCAGACTGTGGTGGTGTCCTTTGCACTGAGGTAGTGATGGGCCCTTGATGAGCCCAGTACTTTACTAGGTGAGGTTCTTCTGCTACTCTCTTTGTTCCTGTAAGGGGGGGGGGGGAAGGAAGGCATTTCTTTAATCAACACACTAAATTTCTTGTCATTCTGTTACATACTTGACAAAAGGAACAAAAGTAGCAAATAAAAATCATAGAATATACAGGTAACTTGTAATTACAGATTAAATATGGACTTATATGAACTTATGTATTGAATATTTGGAATATGGAAGTGTCCTTCAGATTATTAAAATTACTAGACCTACTATGTATCTGTGATCCCAGATATGGAATGAGGAGAATGATCTGCCCTATTTGTTGTTCATCTGAAATTAAAACTTAACTGAACACCACCTGTGTTGTTTTTCATTGACAAGAACATGGTGGCCAGAGTTAAGGTTATGAAATAAGGCAGGTGACTTCTGTAACTTTCTAGCTTACCAAGCAATTTGTGGGCTTCAGTTTATAAATCTTTAAAGTGGAGATCCACAAGACAAACTGTTTTACATACTTATGGAAAATATCCCATACATGGATGTCTATAGTGATTAACAACACACAGTTTATGATAAGCCTAATATCAGTTCTGACTTTTTTTGAACACCAGAAAACATCATAGACATATACATGACAAATACATTAATACACATATGACACACATGTGACACATGTATGATATACCTAAAGATGTGTGTGTATATAAACCATATAGGTGTGATTATTCTACCCAACCAGAACCTGCTGTAAATGGGTGTGGGGGAGGAGGATATATTACTCACAGTATTTCAGGATCATTGAAGTGGAAAAAAATCAAACTATGGAATGTAGGCTGTTATTAGGCAGTTCGTTTTCATGGTCCGTTAGGAAAACAATCTGGGCTTTGCTGGTAGGACAGCACCAGTATCATTTCAGTCTGTCAAGGTCTGTGGTCCCTGCACAGCTCAAACAAACAAACAACAACAACAACAAGACCAAACCAAAACTGGCAGCCATATTCCCATACCTAGCAACCCAAAGCACTGATTTGTTACTGATTTTTACCAATCCAATCAAATTACTCCTGTCTCTTTTTCTGTCCCCTCAGAAGCATGTGAGGTTTCAGGAGAGCATTTTATTTTGCTGTTCTCAAATGAACACAACATGAGTCGTTATTGGCAGAGGTCCTGGGAAGGTGGCCTCTTCACCACCTCCATCATTTCTATCTTTTAGTTACTGATGATGCAGAGAGCAAGATTATACAAC
This sequence comes from Montemys delectorum, assembly GCA_019843815.1. Lineage (NCBI taxonomy): Eukaryota > Metazoa > Chordata > Mammalia > Rodentia > Muridae > Montemys > Montemys delectorum. The sequence goes on along the minus strand of JADRCD010199140.1, from coordinate 33,112 downwards.
TTTCAGATTATGCCCTTTCAGCCCCATCATTTGCTTGCAAAATGCAACGGGTGTTTAACAGCACCAACGTTTTAAAAACTCATCAAGCTCTTGCCTGAAATTGCTATGAGCAAGATATCAAGCATTTTGGCCATTTGATAATGACCATTGGTTTATTGCGGTGGTCACTTAAATCATCAGTATTTCATTTAGTGGCTACATAAAAATCCTCTAACTCATTCTAAAGATCAGGATACTAAGGGGAGTCTTTTTAACTTTTCACCTGATTGTGAATTTTAAGTAAGTATAAATACCAAAAAAGAAATATAATTTATTTATCCCATTGACATAGCTTTAAAACCATGGGACTATATCAACTGCGAAATAGGCAAACTTCAAAGCTTGGCAGAGACCTAGAGAGATGGACTCCTGAATGTATGTTGTTTATCTCAAACCCATAACAGTGTGTTCCATGATATTTTGATGTACCTAAATATATATTCCCAGAATATAATATAAAATTGAAATTTTCAACTCTAATGAGAGACCAATTTCTTCTCCACACTTAACAAATTCTGTCTGTTCATGAGTCCTTTTGGATTATATTTAAGGGTTCAGATGATGCCCATGGGTAGAGTATCCTTGTTAGATGTGGCTTACTTTGGGGGACATGACATTGTGAATCTCTTTGGTGTAAGGGTAAAAGGAGCAGGCTTTGATATTTAAAAGCAGTCTTTTAAAGTCTGATAATTGGGTCGTGATCATTTTCTTCAGTAATCAATATCTTTTGAATCATTATTATTTCATTCATTTCTCATCTATGAGACAGTGAACTAATGAGGGGTGAACCTCCCCACAACTTGTGATTCAATTTACTTTGCTTTAGATGCTCTGTTCTCCAATCAGAGTTCTCAGCAATCTCTGTGTTTGATGGCAAGGGATCAGTTATGAGTTTGGATAAAGATCAGTATTTGTTGCTTGTATATATTCCATGTATCATTAACCTTAACAGGTCAACTTGCAGCTATAGTTTTTAATAAATAGCTAATATTGCCACATGAGTAACTTCCCAGGCTTCTAGTCATCAGGTACTGGACACATCGTGATTCAAATTTATGTTAATCCATGGAAAGCACATTTGATTTAGTATTGGAAGACTGGTATAAGTACCCATGTCCACCATGTTCTAAGTCCTTTTAGGAACAGCAGAAGTCAATGCCTGCTTCTTTCTTATAGAATTTGAGATGATACTGTGAGGCTAGGAGCTCCCTGGAATCTACTCAGCAAGGAAATGCTTAGGAATAGTCAAAGACTCTGCCAATGAAGTTCTAGAACACTAGATAACAGCATAAGGATAGTGGCAGCCGAAATAATCATTGATTTAATGGTTAACTAGATAGCATCCTGTCCATAAAATTAAACTTTGAATTTGTTAATGACATAGATCTCAATGTCGAAAAGAAAATGAAGTCTTCAGGATTCTTTCTGTTGTGTAGTGTTGGACATGGAACCCAGGCTGTTCTGCATGTTAGGCAGGTGCTAGACTATCTCTGATAAAGTCTTGATAAAAGAAAATGGAAATTACAGGTTTGTAGTAAATGACTAATTTCACTGAAAATTGTGGGTGTGTCTGGCATTTGGAGAAGAGTACAACAATCAAAGCATCTTAGTGATCCTGAGCTCTTCATGGGCTTTAGACTCTTTTCCAAACTCTACATCCATGAATGCATGCTCACCACAACTTTGTGTTTGTGGTATTTGTATGTATATGTGCTCATGTTTATGGGTACATGTGTTGTGGGCAATGTATGTGCTCTTATACGAATTCACACAAAAGCCAGAGGCCAACACTAGTTGGCTTCCTCAAAGACTCTTCATTTTAAGGTTTGAAACCCTAAACCCATAGCTCACTGACTCAGATAGAACAGATGATCAACAAAGTCCCAGAAATCCTTCTCCCATTTCTGTCCCCCAAGCCTCCTTTAGTGCTGAGGTTATATATATGTGCCATCATGTCTACATCAATCTGGGTGCTGAAGATTCAAACTCAGATACTCATTCTTGTGCAACAAGCATTTTGCAGACTGGGTCTTTACCAGGGGCCACAACTTTGTTGAAAAGATACCATTCACAATTTATTTATTTATTTATTTATTTATTTATTTATTTATTTATTTATTTGGTTTTTTTTGAGACAGGGTTTCTCTGTATAGCCCTGGCTGTCCTGGAACTCACTCTGTAGACCAGGCTGGCCTCGAACTCAGAAATCCACCTGCCTCTGCCTCCCAAGTGCTGGGACTAAAGGCGTGTGCCACTACCACCCACCATTCACAATTTATAATAGAGAAAACTGAAGTGAGTTGGTGTAGTCTGCCCACCAGTTTGCCATTGACCTTACCATCATCTTGGAGGAGAGTGAATAGACTGAAGGAAAACTATCTAATGGTCCACGTGCTTCCCTGTAGCTTAAATATCTTCCCCAAACATGTTCCTCTTAAAACTCATTTGCAAATGAGATCATGTACAAGGGAGCATTTTGTTTTATAGCTTGCCACTTGCTGTATTTAGATAAATGCTAAAATGCTGAGATGCTTGTTATATTAAAAAAATACAAAGTTGTTTTGCATATCAACATCTCTTAGCATAGTCTTTGCTGGGCTAAAGGAAGTTGAAAATAAGACAGTTCCATCTCCAGCATTTACTTGCTTTTTCTCTATAATGTAGCTCGTGATTACTCTGCAGATGGGGTCTGATTATCAAATTGTGTGTCTTCCAAATCCCACTCATATCAATAGCACGTGAGACAATAACTCCCAAGTGATGTCAAGGCCCCATCGTCAGAGCTACTGCCGGCAAGCATTTGGGCCAAGAATAAGAATGGCAAGTGTGTACACTTTCAGCTTTGCAATCAGTATGGAAATGAGTCAACTTATAGATGCTGAGTGATCTTATAGAAAGGGCTCCAGCTGCAGACAAATGCCAAGCCAAGGATGATCAGCAGAGCAGAGCCTCTGCATACTCTCTCCAGCTGCTTGCAGCCAGAGAGGTTTGGCAGCAGAGCAGCCTTGGCAGGATTGTTGAGTTATCCTGGGCTGAAGGAAATTTTCAAGTCCTTATTGTCATCCATGACGAACCTGAAGGTTAGACAGGGACTACTGTGAGGTGGAAACAGGAGCATATGTGGGGTGTGGTCTGCACAGGTTTAAAGCCTCCTGGAATTTCTGCATGATTGAACTCACAGATATATTATTCATTTCTGTGAAAATGTATTTGGAAACATATTTATTAAACAAATATTTTCAGAACAGCCAAAGGCCATTCTCCTCATTGCAACCAGAGGAGTTGTTTTATAATGCAAACTCAGTTATATTGCTCTTTCCCTAAAGCCCTCAAAAGGGCTTATGTTGCTCTCAAAATAAGATTTAATTGTCTTGCCAAAACCTGTGAGGCCCAAAAAATTTGACCAGTGCCTGTGCCTGGCCAGGTGGCTTGTGTCACTCTGACCTCTCTCCCATCAGTTCTAAATGTTCTCTGAGCTACACACCCATCCATTCTACATCACAAGATGGAGCCTGCCCAGGGCTTTTGTTTTGTCTTCTACTCCTCCTGTCTCAGTTTCCTTTCAATCTGGCTTCTCAGAGGGGACTGCTTTTGTCACGATGGCTCTATGTCATCCACCCTATTTGCTCTGCCAATTCCCTCTAGCACCCATCTGGCACTTGTCAATGGCATCCCACCCAGAGCATGCTCTTGACAAGATTGACTCAGAACAACACTGAGCAAGTGATGGGCCAGAGGGATGAGAAAATGACCAGATCCCACTAGGAAGCTGCTTCAGTCCAAGCTATCAGATCCCAAGCAGAACAGTTTTCATAATCCTGGAAGGGAGATGAAAAGAAAGCAAACAAACTTTAGGACGTCACCATTCACCTATTCTAATTTCGACCTTCATAAACTCAAATCCCCTTTTATAACAGTCTTTTGAATTCTGATATGAAATTTATGGATGTTCAGCTTAGTTGTGACAAGTCGTTTCATAAATTCAGATATAATATAAAGTAGACAAAATCCATCTATGATAAAATCATATTATTGAATACTTCAGAATGATTATGCTAGAACACATGTCTATCCATAATAAATGTTTTTGAAGCTGAGAGGAGCAAGGCAACATCTGAGTAACAATCAACTTTTGCTCTTATCGCTGCTGCTTTGAAATCAAGTCTTAACCCAGACACCTACATTCTGCTTCCAATGACAGTCACAAGTCACAAGTACACATCAAACTGATATTTATGTGTCATTTGAGCAGGGCAAACACTAAAAATAACTGTTTCACTGGCTACAAAAGTGTTGGTTTACTGGGACCATGTCAGACACCTGAGAAAAAGGTTAAGGCTCACAGTTTCAAAGGATCTGGTCCATGGTTGCCTGGTGGCTTCATCACTTTGAGTCCAATGAGGGCCAGAAAAGCACAGTAGTGGTAATATGCAAAAAAAAAAAAAAAAAAAAAAAAGGCTGCTCATATGATAGTTGTCAAGAGAGTGAGGCGGGGCAGGGGGAGAGATAGAGAGAGGCAGAGGAGGGGGAGAGAGATGGAGAGAGGCAGAGAGGGGAGAGAGAGATGGAGAGAGGCAGAGAGGAGAGGAGAGACAGACAGAGGCAGACAGAGACACAGAGGCAGCAGACATCAAGAGTTGGCAAGATACAGAAAACAGATAGGACTTCAAAGTCCCAGCTCCAACGAGTGTTCCCTCCAGTCAGGGCTCTACTCAGTCTCACCACCTTCCAACAATGACATTGAGAATTCATCAACTAATAGATCCATAAAAATATATAGCTAAAACTAAACAGAGTACAATTGTGTTTTAAAGCCGGGTTTGGGATAAACTTTAATGTCTGTTGAAATGTACTAAGTGGCAATTTTTATGACTTTAATACATTAGCAGATTACCTTTTGACAAACAAAGATTACAGTCATACATGCACACTGATGTCTAAAGCAAAGGATTTTTAAAAGTTTAATGGAATACTGCCCAAATCTAAGTAGATTTGAGCTTGTTCCAGTTAATCAGTAGTCATGTTTCCGTTTGTTTGCTTGCTTGCTTGCTTGTTTTTCTAAATCATAAACTCTTCTTTGTAGAAACCTAGAGCTCATTCTTTTGTAGTTAATGGTGTGCCTAGCACAATGCATGGCAAGTAAGGCATTGGGAGTACCTGCTTAGAGCCCCCCAAATCAGCTGGTGGGTGCATGGGGTGACTGGGTCTGCAGGTCAGGGTAGGCTGAGAATGTGCTGTCTGCACAGATGCCCTGCTACTGCTGCAGCCACTGCCCCAAACACCGCACTTGAGATAGCCAGCCTAGGGCATAATGAGGTTTTTGAGTGGGATACACATGGGTACAGGTCTGAGTCTACCCATGTTAATGGCTAACTGCACCTGTTGGGGTCCCTCACATAAGTTTATAGAGTCTCAGGCTCTCCATATTTAGTTCATGCAGGAGAAAGAGGTGGTTGTTTCATCTGCAAGAGAAAAATAAACCAGATCAGAGCTTGTATAAATAGCACAAGGTGTTTACTCAAGAGACTTGGTGTGTGTGTGTGCATATCTGTACATGTGCATGAACATGCATAAGCCAGAAGTCAGTCTCCAGTGATTTGTGGGATCCATCTACTCATATACCCTGTATTTTGAGAAAGTTAACTCCTTGTCTTGGAGTTCATCTATTAGCCTAGGCTAGCCAGTGAGCCCCCAAGGATCAGCCTATCTCTCTGTCCTCAACACTGGAAGTGCAAGTGTGTGCTGCTGTAAAATGCCCAGCATTTTCTTTTACCTGGGTGCTGGAGATTGACCATAGGTCCTTGTGTTTACAAACTCAGGAGTTTCCTGGCTCACCTATATCACAACTTTTATTTATCTATATTTACTTTGAGACAAGGTCTGGCTATGTAGCCCAGACTGACCTGAAACTATGTAGCCCAGGCTGGTCTGAATTGGCTTCCTTTCTCGCCCACCTGGCATTGTAGGTGGGAGCTACCCTACCAGCTTACAGTATCGTATGTTGTGGAACTCTTTCCACCAAGAAAGGTCCCAGGATGACTTAAAGATGGTATTAATATGGAATGAGGGTGAGGAGGAATTCGAGGACACTTGCAACATAAGATTTAATGGTTTCTCTCTGGGTCTATGTGAATTAGAGAGGCCACTCAAGTACCCTTTGGAGTGGGTAATTAAAATATCGCTGAAACATCACTGTATTTCTGTAAAAACAACCCAATTTGCCCAAAGCACAAAGTTGCTGTGTAAGAAAAAGTGTGATATGCAAACAGGCTATACAAGAAACCACTGCTCAACACCTGGACAGAGCATCCTGGCAGTTTGATGAGTAGGGTGAGGATAAGGGTTAATGAAGGATTTTCTGTACAGCAGCAACAGTAACTTCATTTAATGACATAGTTTTATATGTCTGCACTGTGGTGATGGTTCTATTTGACTGTCACAGCACATAAGGAGCATACAAGACTGAATCCAGGAATCTGGTCGTTCCTTTCAGCTTTTGAAGGAGCCCTCTGGACTGCAGTCTCCTGTTCTTGGAAAAGAACTCCGTGATGATCTGTTCTCTTCCCCAGCCTACCATGTTTCAGTTAGTTTTCATGATTACTTTTCAACCTGTCCAGAACCTTCTTCAGGACCTTTCACGGCAATGGTCTCATCTCTAAGACAAGCTCATGCTGGCCTTGTCCAGCATTTAGGTAAAGAATTTATACTTTCCACTTAGCAGAAAACTCACTGATAGCAAGTCCCAGGCCACCCTAAGCCTACAGCAATTTTTGACAATGCTGCCATGCTCCCATGGAGCCTTAAGACACTTATCTAGGGACACATAATCAGGAAACATTACAGTTTTAAATAAATCACTTATTTAAAAAAGAAATTGAAATCCAGAGAGATTCAGAATGCAAAGCAGTGTCCCCTACATCTAACTAATATGATGTGTCTCCCTCCTGTTGTGTTTTGTGTCTGTCTGACATTTACATTTAGGTTGCATCAGGCTTAAAGGCCATAGCTCCTGGAGGCACCTCCATTAGAATATGTATCGCTAAGTGAGAGAGACTATGTTGGTATGTATATGGGAATGGGGTTGTCTGGTCTAAAAAGAACAGAAACTCAAGCAACAATGAACTTTTATATGTACATTCAGCTGCCATCACTACAGGTCTCTCTAGAAAACACTCACTATTCAGTAGGGATGCAGAGGTTGACTACTGACATCTGTCATGGCTAATATCACAGGACTTTCTTTGATGCTGTGAGCAGGGATGCCCTATTCTAGGCCCTTGAGAGTGCATAAATGCATACTAAACATAGAAAGTCCTGCTTGAGAAGAGAGTGGTCACTGTAGGCTGGGATAAGCATGTTTTCTGGAATAAATGTGCCTTAAATTTGCACTTGAAATTACAAAGGGACATTTGCAGCATTAGGCGCTCAAGCCAAGGAATAGAAAGAACAGCTGTATTGTCCTTGGGGATAAAATGAAATAGAAAGAAAATGTGGGCAGGGAGAGGTTTGCTTGATATGGGTGATGTCTAAACAGAACCAGTAAGCACAGCGTATCTTAGGTGAGAATTGCTACAAAGGTACAACAAAGCTCATTTCACCAGCAACTTTCAGTGGAAGAGAAAGGGGCCAGGTAAGATAGCCCATGAGGCAGGAGCAGTACATGCAGGCTGCATTCAAGTACAGAGTGTGAGAAGGGAAAAGAGGTGAATATAATGCTATGGTTTTTTTCTGAAGATTACTCTAAGAAGCCTCTAAAAAAAAAAGTGTGCATGTGTGTGAAAATGCACTGGGGAAATTAAGTAAATATTAAGATTTTATTGCAAGACATAGTGTCCTTGGTCCATGTATTCAGTGGAAGCAGTAAAAGCATCAACAGGTGAATTATGGTTCATGGGAGATCTTAATGTTTACGTAGTGTATAAAGAAATGGTCCATGGATGTGTGCCATTAATATTTCAGATGGTAGCACTTAGGAAAAAAGTGTTTAAGGGGCTTCTGGTTGGATGAAAAGAAGAAAACAAAAGCTAGAGAAACAATGTCTCCTTATTAGCGATCACAAGTCCATTCAGCCTGGTAGTAGCTCCCAAGTATGAGCCAAAACAATGGCCTCCTGGGATGGTTGGTGCATTCATTCCTTCTCTTGTTCCTGTGTGGGGGTTGGAAATACCAGACAAGCAACAAGTTAAAGGAGAAAAGTTTAGGTTTGGTTTACAGTTCCAAGATAAAGAGTCCGTTGGGGCTGGGGTGGTATGGTAGCAGGATTGTAAGTAGGATGCTCACATTGTGCTCATCACCAAAAAGCAGGAGACTGACAGGAAGTGGGGCGGGACTATGGAGCCTCAAAGCCCAAAGACAAACTTGTTACAATGAGGGGACCACCTTCTGAAGGCTTCATGGTACTAAGACACAGATTCCTGGGGGATCAGTTCATGTTCACGTTCCAGCCAGACTCCTTGTACCTGGGTCAGTGCTCTCTTTGCTCTTATAACTGGTTTATTGATCCAACTGTCACATCTTAGCTGATAAGAGATCCTTAAAGTGATATGCTGGCTAGTTTTATGTCAACTTGACATAAGCTATTGTCATCTGAAAGAGGGGAATTTCAATTGAGAAAATGCTTCCATAATAGCAGGCTGTAAGCAGATAAGCCTACAGGGCATTTTCTTAATTAAAGATTAAGGTGGAAAGCCCCAGCCCACTACGGGTGGCCCAAACCTTGGGCAGGTAGTCATTGGTTCTATAAGAAAGCAGACCATGCAAGCCAGTAAGCAGCACCCCCTCCATGGCCTTGACATCAGCCCCTGCATCCAGGTTTCTTCACTGTTTGGGTTTCTGTCCTGACTCCCTTCAATGATGGACTACAATGTGGAAGTGTAAGCCAAATACACCCTTTCCTCTCTCACTGGCTTTTGGTCGTGGTGTTTATTCATAGTAATACCAACCCTAACTGTGACAGGTTACTTTACATACTTCTTCCTTAATTCACTTTTTCTTGCAGATAGAATGACCTACACCTGGGTTGGAGGTCTCTTCCCCATGTTTCTATGGCTCTCTGGCATGCCTTCAGAGCCTGCTTGGGAGATGTCATTAATGGGCTACTGTGTTCATAAAATGTGGCTTCTGTACTCTTCATACCTACCATCTGAACTGTGATTCCTGTTGCTGTGGGGCAATACCGTGACAAAAGCAACTTAAGGGACTGCTTATTTTATCATACAGTTCCAGGGGATACAGTCCATCATGGAGGGGAAAATATGGTGAGAGGAGCAGGAAACTGGTTGGTCACATTGCATCCAAGCTCAGAAAGGCAAAGGTTAAACAAGGTGTACTGGTTGGTTTTGTGTGTCAACTTGACATAGACTGGAGTTATCACAGAGAAGGGAGTTTCAGTTGGGGAAGTGCCTCCATGAGATCCAGCTGTGGGGCATTTTCTCAATTAGTGGTCAAGGGGGTAGGGCTCCTTGTGGGTGATACCATCCCTGGGCTGGAAGTCTTGTGTTCTATAAGAGAGCAGGCTGAGCAAGCCAGGGGAAGCAAGCCAGTAAGAAACATCTCTCCATGGCCTCTGAATCAGCTCCGGCTTCCTGACCTGCTTGAGTTCCAGTCCTGACTTCCTCTGGTGATGAACAGCAGTATGGAAGTGTAAGCTCATTAAACCCTTTCCTCTTATATTTGCTTCTTGGTCACGATGTTTTGTGCAGGAATAGAAACCCTGACTAAGACACAAGGTATAGAGGCCTGGTATAAAGTCTCAAGGTCCTTCCCCCAGTGATTTATTTCCTATAATAGGGGTCAAAGGTTCTATAACCTTCCAAAACCACCTGCTGGGGACTAGTTTGCACACACATGAGCCTAGGTGGGATATTGTACACGCAAACCCTTAACCCACTGAGTCAGGATTCCTAGTAAGTGGTAAGCCTGGGAGTTCACATTTTCAGTAAGCAGTCTTGTGACTTCTTAAGTTTGAGCATCATTCTTTTTGGATAGCATGGCCTGAGGCAGCTCTTAAAGTGAAGCAGGAGTCCCTACATGTCTAGGTCCATGACCTTGCTGAAGCTGGGGGCTGTGTTGATGTCCATGGCCTGTGTTACCCCAAAGGCCAGGCAGATGTGGTTTGTGCTTCTGCCTGAAGTCAAGTTGATGTCCATGCTCTGGGCTACTACTGACCATTTTGGTGCCTGTGGCTATGTTGTCCTAGAGGTCACGTTGATGTCCTTGGCCTATGCTGAAGAGGGCTATGCTGATGTCCATGATCTGTTCTGCCACTGCAGATCATGATGAGGTATATGGCATGTGCTGACATTGGATACCAGGTGGATGTCTGTGGTCCATGCAGTCACCAGACATCATGTAGAAATCCATGATCCATGTTCTGCTGATTGTAAAAGGCAAGGAAGCTCTTTTTACAGTGATATCAATGACTGAAGACTCAGAGTTGAGAAAGAGGGACATAGTAGGCTTCTGTGACAACCTCTACCACCCTTACACCCAGAAGAAGTGACAGCCTAGACAGAAAGTCACTGCAGAGAACTCTTAAAAATGGGAATAAAGATACAGAAGCAGGAGTGTGGGTAGGGAAGGACTCAGTTTTCTTTAAAGGTCTGGCCACTGGGAGTTTGACCATATGCTAGTGAGTATATGGGTAACACAAATTAGGCTTTTTTTTTAACTTTTGTTTTTTTTTGAGGGTAGGTCACAAGGTGAAGAGTAGACTTGGGAGGTCTGGGAAGCAAGTGAGTGTGATTGGGATGCATGATGTGAAATTCTCAAATATTATGTTGGGAAAAGAAAGAACAAAAGGAAAGAGGAAAGAGAAAGGAAGAAAGATATATAGACCTTATAAATTCATGGCCAAGCTCATGACTCTGATCCCTAACAGAGCCACTTTTCCATATTTACTAACAATTTATAAATCTCACCTCATCTGTCAAACATACCCAGTACTATGTTACAAGTAAAGCATTCATTGTTAAAATCTACTATCACATTTAATGCTAATTAATGTTCTAAAGGAAGTTTATACTTCTCTGGTATTCCAATACTAAGTACTATTATTCTTAAGAAAACTCAAAATCTCTTTTTAAAAAGATTTATTTTATTTTTTATTGTGTTCTGGGGGAGAGCACATTAAAGAGGGCTCAGGTGCCTTGCAGGGGCCAGAAGAGGATTTCTGATACCCTGAAGCTAGAATGGAAGGCACTTGTGAGCTACCAGATTTAGGTCTTAGAAACAAAATTCAGATCCTGTGCAAGAGCACTCCTTGTCTTTAACAGCTTAGCCATCTCTCCAGCCCCAAAAATGTCTTAAGAAAATTCTGTCCCAATCATGGCAAAACATCCAGGGAAGAAGACTGATTCCAAAGCCTGCATGTGTCCTCTCTGATGTAGTTGTTTGGCATTTTGGTAATTATTTGACAAGTTCTAGTTTTACTCTGTTGCTAGGAGAAAATATGGCAAAAAAATAAACAAGAGAAAGTGTTTATTAGGTTTATAATTACAGTCCATCATTGAGAGGAAGTCAAGGCAAGAACTCGGGCAGCTCATCACCATCCAATAGTCAAGAAAAAGATGAAACAAATACACACAGCCCTACCTGCTGGCTTGCTCCAGCTACCTTTATCCTCTTACACTATGCAAGATCCTCATCCCAGGGTATGGTGCTATCCACAGTGGGCTTAGTCTTTCTACAATTAACAATCAAGATTATCCCCAACAGACATGTCCAATGCCCATTTGATCTAGATAATTTTTCGTTACTATTCTCTTCCTGGGATGATTCTAGGTTGTGTCAAGGTGACTGTTAAGCTAACCAGCACATGTTATTTTGAATAACCAAGACAGAAAAAAAACTTAAAAGGTTAATGAGAAGCTAAGTATTATTGTTAAAAAAAAATATGCTATACATGTCAACATGTTTATGATAGGTAAAATCTTTTGCTCCATTTTAATCTCAGCTAATGATGATAGCTTGAAGAATTCTGAGTGGGAAGAGGATTTCAATGAAGATTTATTTTCTCTCTAATTACTGCAAGTGAATATATGTGCATGGATGTAAAATGAAACCTCCAGATTTCCTAGGCACCAAGAAAGACACTAAAGCCATCGGAAGCTTCAAGAGAACCAATCAACTCACAGAACACAAATGGATGTCAGGAAGGAAGCAGAAGTGAATTTCCCATTCTGAAAAAGAAGAGACACTTGGCAAGAGTGTTAATTATGTGTCTATCACACAGCTCTCTCTGCCATAATTATTTCCTTAAATGTCCATCCTCTACATCTGCCTGCTTCCACTCTGCACAGATCAGCACGGAACAAGCTTGTCTTTAAAATCCCCAATGGTTCCTTCATCTCCAATGTTAAAGCCTTGCAGTGTAGGACCAAAGACTTTCCAAAATCTCCTCCCCTTCTTGTTTTCAATCTCTCGGTTGTCTCTGAACTCTCCTGACGGCATCCAAGCACAATTCGTCATGATCTTCCAGACACTTCTACATGCTTTCATCTCCACCTCTCCCTCCATTGCTGTCCTACAACTTCCTCACTACACACAAATGCAAAGTCTACTTACCAATCATGGTCAATCACCTACCCTAGCCTTTATTTGACAAACTAAGGTGGGAAGAAGGTTTACAGGAAATCACCTGAGTGCGGACTCATTCCTTGTTTGCAACTCCTCACCAGAGAAGAGAATTAGCATCAAATTACAAATAGCCCCAGAGCTATTCCTCCTTTGTGAGTAAGGCAGAAAAAGAGTTCCTGCTGGACACTTAAGCATTTCGTAGAGTTGAAGGATCAGGCTGCTCTGATTAGACCATGGGACTTGTCAAGGGGCTGGGGGGGGGGGGGGGGGGAACACAGTGACCAAGCTGACCCATGAACATGTCTCTGCATGAAATAGAACCCTAGTGTCTTATAACTATGAGGTTTTGTTTGCAGTGACTTGGAACAGAAAATTATTACTGTTTGAAGCAGCTCAGGTGCAACCTGACCCTGACATCTTCTGCAAAGAGAGCGGTCTGCCCAGAGAGGTTCAGGCTTGCTTCTGATCTGTGTGCTGTGGAGGGGATGGAATTTATTTGAGAATTGGAAATCTGTACTTGCAATGGCTCCTCCACAGACAGGGCATGACCCTATCATAATACCTGAAACTGTCCAGTCCAATGATCAGCTTCTTTAGCTAAATATATTCTCTAAGAAGATGATCTCTACATGTCACTGTATGGGATAAAATCATATAGAGCATGGCATGAACAGCCAAGAACCAGGCTAACAACAGCTGAGCTCTGTGTGCTGTGTTCTCTGGGGCTATCAGGACTGTCTCTCTTTCCAGGGAATGTCCAACTCTTCCTACCTTGACTTATGACTATATTCAAAATGAAGAGCCATGGCTCCATGAGGATCACTTTTCCATCTTATCAACACACATTTATGTTTGCTTAAGTATAGCCAATCCTTCCTTTATTATAAGGCAGTAATTACTTATTCAAGATTACAGGAGCCCATTTTCAGAACTACAGACACTGTATTTTGAGCATATGCCCTCCGTACTCCTCCAGCCTCCCCTTGTCTACTACTTCGTCAAGAAGATTCCACTTCCTTTTCCATATTGATGCTGAGCCAGAGTAGGATAGGACTTTTCATGACCCAGGTGTGTGTGACTCAAGGAACTAGGGTGATGGACGTTCACAGACACCAGACATCAACTTGGGATTGTGGTTGGCTGTCTTATGCCAGACTAGGTTAAAGACGCAGACTCTCCTTGAAGTATGCCAAATAGAGGCAAGATTTATTACACACCAAGAGAGAGGAGATGGGGCCACAAGAGAGGAAAAGAGCATTTAACTTCCTTTTAGAGGGCTTTCTAGGGCTATACCAAAACTGGACAAAGCTGAAACTGTGGCTGTGAACTTGGCTGGAGGCTACATACTCCATGTGGTACACTGCCTAATTCAGGAGATAGTCATCACACACACTTTTATTTTTTACACATTACCTCTGTATGTCCATCTCTACTTTATACTTCTCAGCTGCTTCTCCTTGCCTGTCTTCTCTCTTTAATCCTGGCCAGCAATGCCACTGTGGCCCTTGCTGGTAACTTGTATATTTACCATGGCAGAGGGTTAACTCTGCGCCAGCCACCGAGATATGCTTCTTGGTCACATCACACTTAGCTTCTTGCATGTGAGTGGTCTGTATGTTCTGCTAGCGGTAACCCTCTTACAACTTGGTCTATTACAATTAGCTGTGTTGGAAATATGCATATATGGAAAGCTAGAATGGCTGGCCAGTTGACAATGCACTGATCCGTGCCTCACCTCTACTGGCAGTAAACGATGGTAGTCACCCTTCAGGCATTGTTTCTAAAATCTGTTGATTCTTTTTAAAGGATCCCATCATGCTCATGGATCTTAGAGGCAGGTCTTGCAACATGCTGCCTTTGTGCACCCTGAACATCTGGCCTCTGATGCATCTACCCCTTCTTCTTCTATCAACTCCACAGAGACCATGAAGTGATATCTTTGTTTCTCCAAATGAGAGAAAGTGGAGAGTAGAGGGAAACCCTTGACTTTTCTCTACTTAGAGTTCCAAAGAGAGTTGTGGAAAGCACAAACATAAGAGACTAAAACATCTCATTATGCTGATTCCCAAAGAATGGACAGATCCATCCATGCTGGATCTTATTAAAGATGACAGGAATCTATGTGAGGTGTATCTACTGTTTGACAGAGCCTTCCTCCACAGCAGGCTCAGCCACGTTAGCTGTCAATTCATTAGTCAGAAACTGGCCAGTCTTTGTGAAGTGGTTCTTAATTCATTAGAGCTAAGTGGGGAGATTGATTTACAAGGATTAATTACCTGCCACTCTTATCAACTCTGCCAGGAGACCTCCCACTGAGGATATCTCAGATCCTGTGGTCAGTTCCTTTAATGAACATTGAGCTTGGTAACCTTACAGCCTTGATTTAAAGATGACATTATTTTAGCAACAACTTTTTGAGAAAAATTATTCTTTCAAAGGAGGTAATATAAAAAGCTGTCACCTACATGATGCATACAATACACATTAGAAAATAATTTATGCACTATATAATGATACCATGCTAAAGCTTCTATATTAGCATACTTCAAAAGATAATATATTGTACCATTTACCATACAATAATGTATAATCCTAGTTTAAAATAACAAACTACATACATAAAATGCACATCTAAATGTGATAGTTAACATGGATTGCCATCTTGACCAATTGCAGTGTCACCTAGGAGACAGGGTCCTACACACACTTGGGAGGGAGTGTCTTGATTAGTTTAGCTGAGGTGAGTAGACTCACCCTAAGTGTGGGTAATGGCATCCCCAGACCTAGCAAGTCATCTTTTCTTCCTGAAAACCTGATTCTGACTGGCAGTGTCCACCCATTTCTGGGGAATAAACACTCTACCACACTCAGTCTCAGGTGTCTACAGGGAGACGCCCACCACTGGCACTCTGATGAGAGCTCCAAATCAGTCTCTTCAGACCCAACTTGTTAGACTATTTTAAAAGAATGAGTTTCTAATTTTTATTTCATCATCTTTTTTATATCTTCTTTGTTTGCTCTTCTATCAGTTTCAGCTGTCTCTGACATAATTTAACCTTGATTCCATGTTCATTATTGTTTTTGTTATACTTTTAATTTTGAAAATTTTATTATTTTATATTTGTACTTATTCACTTTACATCCTGCTCACTTCCCCATCCCCCTCCCCTTCTCCTCTAAGCAGATGCCTCTCCCCACATATCCCCCGAACCCTGAGGCATCAAGTCTCTGCAGAGCTAGGAGCATACTCTTGCCCTGAGGCCACATTAGGCAGTCCAGCTAGAAGAACATATTCCACAGACAGGCAACAGTTTTGGGATAGCCTCCACTCCATTTGTTTGGGGCCCACATGAAGAACAAACTGAATATCTGCTACATATGTTTGAGGAGGCCTAGGTCCAGCCTGTGTATGCTCCTCGGTTGGTTCAGAGTCTGTGGTTCAGACTCTGAGAGCCCCAAGGGTCCAGGTTAGTTGACTTTGCTGGTCTTCCTGTGGAGTTCCCATGTCCTTCCAGCCCACAGTCCTTTCCCCTATTCTTCCATGAGAGTTCTCAAGCTCCAAGCTTTTTGGCTGTGGGTGTCTGCATCTGTCTGAGTCAGCTGCTGGGTGGAGCCTCCCAGAGGATAGTCATGCTTTAAATGTTTAACATTTAATTTACATTGAGTTTTAGTAACAAATTAAATGACAATTATATACTTGTTGGTGCTGTTCTAGCCACATGCCACAGAATGTCACTTGATGCTCTCAGTTACAAAGATATCATGATTCTATGTTTCACTTCAGGTGCTTAAACATAAATGTTTGCATTTTTTAGCTTTTAAATTATATTTTAATTTTTAATTTCCAAATTAAGAGATAATTACATCATCCCCTCTTTTCTTTCACCCCTCCAACTCATCCATGTACCCACATTGTTCCAGATACAACTCATGTCCCTCCTGCTCTCCTTTTCTTCAGTTGTTATTGTTACATATGTGCAGATGTGTGTGTGTGTGTGTGTGTGTGTGTATGTGTGTGTGAGCACGTGTGTGTGAGCACGCATGCATGTGCATGCATAAGTGCATAAAGGCAACCTCTTGAATTTATTTAGTGTCGCTTATGTGATTTCAGGGTAACTATTAGAGGATTCATCCCTGGGCACTAATTCTCTCTCTCTCTCTCTCTCTCTCTCTCTCTCTCTCTCTCTCTCTCT